>CAUYQV010146105.1:0-12491 GCA_963574575.1 Galagoides demidoff | reverse complement strand
TTGACCACCTTCTCCAGAAGCTCAGGGTCATCCTGCCTGGAGAATCGTGACTGTTTCTATGCTGCCTGTGGAAAGTACAAGTCAAATTAAACCCAGGAGACAAGCAGAGTTCACTGCTGAAGGCTGTCGAGGTAATACAGTGAATTGTAGGGTGTGAGGCGTGTGCAGCAAAGGGGTCCGAATCCTATGCCCAGGCCATGCAGATGGAGCATGGGCATCCTCTGTCACATCCACATGGACCAGCGTGAGCCCTCCAAAGGCTGGTAAGACATTCTGGCTTCAGGACTCCTGACAGAAGGTGGTTCTGTCTGGAAAGACAGCCCAGCTGGAGTCAGGAGATGTCACCATGCAAATTCATATCTCACTGCAAAGGAAAAGTAAGAGTTAATCTCAAATGGCAAAATAACAAACAAGACTGAAGGTTAATCCTGGAATTTAATATGGTTAATTGTGCAAGAGGTCAAGTGAAGGCTGTGGGTGTAGGGTAGAATTTGGGGGATCTGCCAGGAAGGCAAATGTTTACCCTTTTGACAGTAAACATTTCTCTGAGATTGCAAAAGTGAACTAGACTTTGAAAACCACAGACAGAATTGTAGGAATAATCTCTTAGTTAACAAATAAAAGAAATCATAGATCGGAGATTAAAAAATCATTTGTAGTTGCAATTTTTATTTATTTTTATTTTATTTTATTTTTGCAGTGTTGGCCTGGGCCGGTCTTGAACCTGCCACCCCCAGTATATGGGGCCAGCACCCTAATCCTTGAGCCACAGGCACTGCCAGTAGCTGCAATTTTTAGAAATCATGACTACGAACAATTTACAGTCTCGTTCCTATGATACAAGTGATGTGGTGAATAACATTGTTGATTACAAGTAATATGTACTCTGCTCTCTTCACTAACACATCAAAAAGTCCTTAGTCGTATATTTCAAAATTTTTCATGAATACAAAATTCATACTCTTTTGTTTTTAATCATCTCATAATATTCTATTGTATCAATGCACGGAAGTTAGCCAAACTGCTCCAAAATGTAATAGTAATTTAACATTATTCCGGCACTTTTCCCCGATGAATAAGGTTGAACAAAGTCTTAAATTAAATGTGATGTTTGTCTGCCTTGTGGGAAACTTAATGGTGTTTTCTTTTTCTTGAGACAGAGTCTCAGTATGTCGCCCTTGGTAGAGTGCTGTGGCGTCACAGCTCACAGCAACCTCAAACCCCTGGGCTTAAGTGATTCTCTTGCCTCAGCCTCCCAAGTAGCTGGGACTACAGGCACCTGCCACAATGCCCGGCTATTTTCTTATTGCAGTTGTCATTGTTGTTTAGCTGACCCACGCCAGGCTTGAACCTGCCAGCTTCAGTGGCATGTGCCTGGCACCATAACCACTGTGCTATGGGTGCCGAGCCTTAACGGTGGTTTCTAAAGCTTGCATAACAGCTGAGGGATCCCAGGAGCTCCTGGGCCTGGCTGCATGTTGCAAGGCGCTGCATGTTGCAAGGGCCTGCTCAGTGGCACACACAGGACCTCTCACCACACACTTGCCAAGGCCACACCCTTGTCAGGCCTGGATGGTCTCCTGAGAACACAGCAGCAACAACAAAATACAAACAATATTTTGCTGATGGGAAAGTTTAAGATCCCCCTCTTTGAGTTTTAACTTGCAATTCTTTATTGGGGTCATAATTTGAAAAATGCTCAGTAGTCATCTCCTTACTTGTTGGTGGAGGGGTAAGAGGTGTGTGGTGTAAGACAGTCAATTGTTTCAAATTACGTTTAATCAAGAAGGGGTTCCCTGGGCCGGGCAGCTTCTGAGAGGGTCACCTGGTCTGTCTTTGTTCTGTCCCTATTTACACGCTACGTTACATTTACAGATTTGCGTAAGCGGAGACATCCTTGCATCTCTGGGATGAAGCCCACCTGGTCATGGTGGGTTATTTTTCTACCAGGAAAATGCAGTTTGCTAGGATTTTATTGAGAACGTTCCATCTATATGCATAAGGGATGTTGGTCTGTAGTTTCTGTTATTCTGTTCCTGGCTTTGGTATGTATCAAGGTGACACTGATTTCATAGGACAAGTTGGAGAGTATTCCTTCCTTCTCGATGTGATGAAATAATTTCTGCAGTATAACCAGCAGACAAATTTCAGCTGGAGGAGTTCCTCTTTCATCCTAACTCTGAGTCCAATGATTACATCGTGGTAATTGCCTCTTGGCGATAACTCGCCCAGGAGTCTGTTGAGCAACTAGTACTGGAATCTAGTCCAGATCTCTAGCAAGACCTGGGAAATTTCTGTTAAGTATTTTCTCAAATAGGCTTTCGAGCCCTTGCGTGTTCCCTGTTTGTCCTCAGAGATGCCTGTGGTTCTGACCTCAGGCCTCTTCACACAGTCCCACGCTTCTGGAGGGCTTTGCTCATCCCTCTCCCCTCTTGCTCTTTGACTGACTTGTTTAATTCAAACACACAGACTTGTAGCCCTGAGATTCTTTCTTCTGCCTGGTCCAGCCCATTATTAAGCCTTTCAAGGGTGTTTTATATTTCCTCAAGCAGATTGTTCACTTCCTGACGTTCTGCTTGATTTCTTTTTAATGATTCTATGTCTAGATTCTTTTCTTGCATTGTTTTTATGGTTTCTTTGTGTTGTTGTTGTATTTTCTCTTGTGCTGCATGAAGCTTCCTTACGATCCATAGTTAAAATTCTCCTTTTGGTTGATTTCCACGGGCACAGAGCTGTTGTTTTCTTTTGGGGGGGGGCCTTCACTCTGATTTTTTTCATGTGTTTACCTTTTTTTCACTAAAAACAAGGGTGACAGAAAGTTATCATTGTAATTAAAACTACCAGATACAAGAGAAACAATTCTCTACGCAAAGGATAAAAGAACATAGGATGTGTTTTAATAAAAGGAAAGTAATTTTGCCTAGTTTCAAAGTTTTAGGGATTGTTGTAAATGGCTAAAAAAAAAAAAAAAAGGTTGATGTATAAAACTGATACCGAAAGCTGAGAAAAAGAGAAAAATTATAAAAGGTTTTTAAAAATATTACCTTGTGGGCTTGGCGTCTATAGTTCAGGGGTTAGAGCACCAGCCACAAGTGCCATGGCTGGTGGGTTCAAACCCAGCCCAGGTCTGCATTCATGAGAAATGGTAACCCAACTTCAAACAGGGGCTGAGCTAACAGAGAGCAGAAATAATTTTTTTTTACATTTTGTTCAAAATATTGCTGATTCATCATGGCTTGTTTTCAGAGTCAAGAAAGCCTTTTTCTTGTGAGCTATTTACAGCCCCTAACAATTGAGAAAACTGGCAATATTTATCCCTCTCTCTCCACCTGATATCCAGAATTTGGAAACTATTCGTGAGTATTCTTATTTTATCGTAACATGCTTATTTGCCTAAGTCCAATAATAGCATATTTTCCTTTATAACAAGACACATTATGCACACTGATTGTTCTACCAAGGTTTTCCCTGGGATGGCATACTACCAGGAAAGCTTAACTTACAAAGACCCTGTTTGACCAATCTCTATTCCTGTTGCAGTTTATGGAATTAATCAGGCCCAGGATAATAAGAGTAAAACTTTGTGCATACAAATTTGTCTTAAAATAATTTCTCTTTTATAGAAAAGGGCTACTGCAGAGAGAAAAATTGTATTTTAAGAGGAAACTATATCTCCCGGTTAACAGATTCCAGTCTTAACCTTTGTTTTTTGAGTTTTTATTACTTGCCTACAGTTCGGACTGAATCCTGGGTTATTGCTTAGCTATGATAAATCTCTAAAGAAGAACCTTTAAAATAGTTAAATAGTTCATGCAAATAAAGCTATCACAGCAAGTTTGTTAGCTGCCTGGGGACGGATTGATGAAGAGGTTACAAAATCAACCGCAGCTCTACCAAAGTCTCTCAATTCCCAGCTCAGATGGTTTTAGCAAAGTGCTTGTGATTTATGTATCTAATTGCTACAAAGCTGCATGTAAAACCAAGATTGCAGCCACTCAATGTGTACAGATCAGTTAATTTTATGACTTTGCTTTTTGGCATTTGCTAAAAAACGTTCTAAGGATTAAAGCGTGCATGTCCCCCTCCATTCCTGTCTGGTCTAAGATGTCTAGTTGTCTGTAAGGACGTTAGCCATAAGAGTCCCACCAAAAGCCTAGTTGGGCCCAAGCCAGGTAGCCACACCACCTTCAGCAATAATGGGACAAAATGAAAGTTTGATCATCCAGGATAGCTCTGGAAATCTCACCCAAAGGGGGGATATGAAAAAAATAGACAAAGTCCTGCACTCCCCAACAAACTGAGCAAACTCCCTCTTTACAAGGAAAAACTAAAATCCAGCCATAAGAAGATGAAAAGTCAGGCACGGCTCCTTATTCCCCTCCCTGCCCCTCCCTTGTCAACCATCATCAGCCTCTCTTCCCTAAGAATTAAGCAGAAATCATGGCCAGGTTCAGTGGCTCACACCTGCGATCCCAGCACTGAGGGAGACTGAGGCAGGTGAATCGCTCAGGAGTTGGAGACCAACCAGAGCAAAAGCAAGACCCCATCTCTACTAAAAATAGAAAAACTAGTGGGGTGTTGTGGCAGGTGCCTGCAGTCCCAACTACTTGGGAGGCTGAGGCAAGAGGACTGCTTGGGCCTGGGAGTTTGAGGTTGCTATAATAACACCACAGCACACTAGGCTGGGGCAAAAGAGGGAGACTTAGTCTCAGGAAAAAAAAAAAAAAAAGAATAAAACCAAATCAGTCATTTGGAAAGACCAGCTCCACCATTGATTTCAGCCACCTAATGCCCCTCCTCCCTTCTTGCTTTTGACCAACTGCCCTGTATTTCTTGCTAGTAAGAGGCGACCCCCCACCAGGAGGGGGTTCTGGCCAGTCTACACGGGCTGTGCAGACAGTGCCTGAGCTCCACTTCACCTTGTGATGTCACAGGACTGAAAGCCCACCCTGGGGTCATTCTGATGCCACCAATTTTTGGACATGAGTCCCCTGAAGCCGGATGAAGCTCAACTGTCCCTGCTCATGTCCCCCTTCACGCCGTGACCCAGCTCCTCGTATGGCTTATCAAGTGTGCACGTGGGGCTGTTTGTGCCTGTTTCTTTTACCCCTTCCTCAAAGAGCTTACTCCTTTCCTGCCCGCAGCTGTGCTTCCCAGCCTGAACCTTGCTGTCCATGTTAGCCAGCTGGGTCCACCCCTGGATGGGAGGATAGAGCGGGGTGTTTGGCAGATGGTAAGCATGGCCTCGTTATGAACCAACTTAAAGTATGTATGAACAGATAAATTGCACCGACATTCAGTATAATTGAGCAATTGTCCTTGCCCTGGTTCTGTTATGAACAGAACACTTTCTGCCAACATTTTCATGTCATGTTGTGGAACCTTCCAGATACTCTCTGAAAGAAAACCTCCACCCAGGAGGGACGCCTCAAGGCCACATGTGGCCCTCCAGATCCCCAAGTGCAGTCTCTTGACACAATCCAAACATCACAAACAAATCCCTTTATAAAAAGGATTTGTTCTATAAAATTTGGATTCAATCAAAAGACCACACTCAAGGACCAGAGGCCACATTCTTCTCACAAGAAAAGTGTCCTTGGACGGTAGGGTCCTTCCTCCCAGTGGAATTACAGCCTCGTGTCCACCCAATTACAGCCTCGTGTCCACCCACCCTGATGCTTATGAGAACTTATGTTAAAAACTTTGTCATCTGCGGTATCTCGGGCAGAAGCTGCCCGTTTTCCCTGTGGAACTGGCTGACCTTCGCGGACATGCAGGGAAGCCGGACGGACCTGAAAGTGACAAGGCTTTGGGAACATCCTGGAGAAAACAGAATGGCAACCAGAGGGACAGCCCCAGGCTTCGCTCTGCGGGACAGTCGGCTCTCCAGCTAACATTTTCCAAGAAGGATCGAGGTTGAAATGGCCCAAGTAAAATTAATTTCAAGAACACAAACAAACTTTTCTTTTTCTTACTCCTAGCAAATGGTGGATGGAAAATTCTGTGTACTCCACAGGAAAGAATTCTCCAGCTGCCAGTGCACAAACAATGGAGTTATTTGCTCTAGGAAATGGTAACATACCTTTCACTGGAGACAGGTTAGTTGTATCCTCAGTGATGTCTGAGAGGGCCTGTTTGCCAAAGAAGAGTTCTGTTGAATTCTGTTTTTGAGACTCAGACACTTTATTACAATTGAGCGTGAAGTTTTTATACACTAAAGGTGTTTATCAATTGACTTTACATGTTATTCATGTTGAGATCTGATGTTTTCTTTCATTCTATGATTTCAATCAGCCTTCAAGTACTCTTGCAACCCTGAAAGGCTGTTTAAGTGTGAACACAGAAAGGTTTGTTCTGTTCCATGACTATTTTTCCGGAGACAGCAGCACAGAAAGGAAGCGGGGAATATCTCTGGAGTAGAGATGAGAGAGCACCTTGCCACCTGCACACGGACCGAGGGGTCATCCTGCCACACAGCGACTTCAGGCTATTTTGATGTCTGCAAAATATTTCAGGCTGAAAACACAGACACAGCTAAAGTTGTTGAGAGAATATACCGAATTGCTTAGGCTGATGCAAGTGAGGCTGGTTCTGTTCCTATGTCAAGCAGCAGGGATCTTGACAACGTGTATCATTTTCAACTAGATTAGTTGAGAGATACCAGGATTAGTTCATGGCATGAATCCAAAGTCTTGTACAAAATATTCTGAGGTCAAGAGAGAAGAGAAACGGTGGTAGACCTGGAAATTTCAACCAGCTAATGTCGGCAGATACCATAATCCAAGTTGTACATCAATAAAAATTGGGAAATAAGAACCCGGAGACTTGATGTCAAAGGGGCAAATAGGCGGGGTGTCCCAGCTCCAGAAAAGAGAGCCAAGACCTTGACTTCTCCCCCGCCTTGTTCTTCTATCCAAAGCTGATAGCTGCCTGCCAACACCGGGTGACAGTGGCCCTTTCTCAGTTGGGACACTGATTCAAACGCTAATCTCCCAGAGTCATTCTCCCAGATACATCCTGAGATAATGCTCACCAGCTGTCGAGGGATCCCCTACTCTGGTCAAGCACACACCCAAAATCACCTATTTACTTGTTACGTTTTTGGTGAATTGGCTCATTCATAAACACAAGGACACTTTGTCTTATCGTGCTTTTCCTTATCATCCTTCACAAACATTGTGATTTTCCAAAGTAAGGTATAGAGGATTAAACATCATGCTTACTACAACAGTCACCAATATCCTAACTCATCTGAGGAATTACTGAGAACAAGACATTCTCCTGGCAAGCCTGGAAACCTCTTGTGACTTCCACAGAAGGCAAACCACCAAGCAACTCGGTAATCCTGGAGGACCAAAGTTCAGTCCTGTAGTAGTAGGGCTATTGTTAAACATTAACCACAAGCGTTTGTGGATAGCCGTGTTGGGCACCGCTTTGCCAATAGCAGTATTCCCCCCAAAATGATTAAGACCCATTGAAGGCTCAGGTGATTGTTGACATTTCTTAGCAGAAATCAAGGAGTGCCTTCATTGTGGCATGATCAAAAAAGAGATTTCTAACTGGATTTTTGTGTTTGTTTTTAGTTTCCACAAAAATATATTTAATAAGCTTGTTGTCAGCTCAGCACCTGTAGCTCAGGGGTTAGGGCACCAGCCACATGCACTGGAGCTAGTAGGTTCGAACCCAGCCCTGGCCAGCTAAACAACAGTGACAACGACAACAACAACAAAACAGCCAGGTGTTGTGGCGGGCACGTGTAGTCTCAGCTACTTGGGAGGCTGAGGCAAGAGAATCGCTTAAGCCCAAGAGTTTGAGTTACTGTGAGCTGTGACGTACTCTACCACGGGCGACACAGTGAGACTCTGTCTCAAATAAATAAATAAAGAAATAAAAGAAAAGAAGCTTGTTGTATCAAATCAAACAATTAACATTTTCAACATGTCATCCATAATTGAAACTCATCAATAATTCAGAATCACTAATATCTGAGAGTACTTTGTATTCTGGACGATGACCTAAACTAAAAAAATTACATATTTACAACACATGTAGATATAACCGAAGAACTATTGCAGCTGACATTGACATTCACAGAGTTGCGGAGATTTATAGCCTGGAGTTGCTGCCACGTGTTTAGGAAATTTAGCTAGCTGTGGCTCTGAAGATTCGCCCCTTCCTCCCGGCTGGTCTGCAGACTGGACGATGAGAGGGGGAAAGTATTGCACAGATCACAACACAAACAGAACTCACTGGAGCCACCCTCTTCAGTCAGAAGAGCTTCCTCCTGGTTGGGAGAGAGTTGAGGCATCAGAATTTGAAACTTACTCTGCAGATCACACAAGTAAGGAGCTCAGGACAAGCCTCCCTGTGCTCCTGGTCTACCTCGGTGTGCTCAACCGCTGCCTGTCACGTACCGGCCACAGCAAACTAGAAGACATGAGTCCCGTCTGGTACCTTTGAATCCATATCGTACTGCAGAAATTTCTGACTGGCTCCAGGTTCATGCTCGAAATTCCATGAAACATGACCACATTCGGAGACTCTGGGAACTCTTCCAGCTGGCTGACAGGATACACACCAGGGAATGCTAAAATTGCTCTTCATAAAGGAACTGGAACAGATCGTTAAAATACATGAAGCATTCCGATGGCTCTTCTCTCTGACTGGCGTTGATAGCCCAACACACGTCACTATTTGTTCTGTAAATTTCCTACGGTAGCTTATGACAGTGTATACTGATCTTGGACAGGAAAAAAAATTGTCTCCTTAACAAAGTAATTATTATATAAATATTATGTAATAATTCTCCCTTTGACAAGAACATGATGACTGGTTTTTATTTGCATCTCACTCTGCCAGATGTTGCATCACCCCTCTGCTCCGAAGTCTCATTGGCTGACCCTTGGACACTGTCACTTGGGGCAGAGTCTACCCTGTGTTTATAAAATGGGCGAAGGCAGAAGAAATAACACGCCTGGCTTGACTGGAAGACACGCAGCCGATGGATCTGGAACATCGGAGAGTAAGACTGAATGATGGTCACTTCATGCCTGTTCTGGGATTTGGCACCTACGTGCCTCCAGAGGTAACAATAAGGCTCTTGGAGTTGAGAGTCCACGAGCCTTATCGATGTTGAGACTATCCCTGGATGAGCAGACGCTGACCTGGCTTCTATCAAAATGATGGATTGGAGGATGGGGATGAGGGGTGGTCCTCTGACGTGAGAGGGAGCAAAACGGGAAGTTCACATTCTTTTCTTTTTTCAATAGAATAATTTTAATCAGGTGCATACAGTAGAAAGTCATATTACATCAATATAAATTTTTTAGTCCAGGGAACACATAGTTAAGTAAGAGTACATCCTTATTTTTGTTATTTTCAAAATACTCACTGAAGTATTTAGGGATAAGGGGAGCAGCATATGTCACATACATATATACGCACATCGTGACTGGGAAGAACAATAATCAGAGCTACTGCTAGGCTGGAAGAAAAATAAATTTTTTTTTCACGGCAAAGTCTCACTTTGTAGGCCTTGGTAGAGTGCCATGGCGTCACGGCTCACATCAACCTCAAACTCTTGGGCTTAAGCGGTTCTCTTGCCTCAGCCTCCCAAGTAGCTGGGACTACAGGCGCCCACCACAATGCCTGGCTATTTTTTGGTTGCAGTTGTCATTGTTGGTTAGCGGGCCCCGGCCGGACTCAAACCCGCCAGCCTCAGTGTATGTGGCTGGCGCCCTAATCACTGAGCTATGGGGCCGAGCCAAAAATTTCATTCTGATATTGTCCTCAGATGACTAATTGTGTGGCCAGGGACAAGGTGCTTTCAATTTGAGTCTGAGGTTCTAGTCTCTATGACAAGGATATGCATAGAGACATTTTGAAGACAGTTGACAGGAATCATTTACCATCATTTACATTGCAATACAAATTGGCATGAAAAAGAAGGGAAATGGGATCCCTTGCTTTTTTTATTATGAATCAGTTTGAGTTCTCTGTAGATTCTAGTTATCGAATCTTTGTCAGCAAATACCTACATGCAAATATCATCTTCCATTCTGAGGGCTGTCTGCTTTACTTACTGTGCTCTTGGCTGGGCAGAAGCTTTTTAGTTTGATCAAATCCCAGTAATATATTTTTGGTGTTGCTTCAATTGCCAGGGGGGTCCTTCTCATAAAGTATTCTCCCAGGCCAATTTCTTTTTTTTTTTTTTTCTTTTTTGGTGGGAGCCAGGTTTGAACCCACCTCCTCCAGTATATGGGGCCAGTGTCCTACTCCTTTGAGCCACGGGCACCACCCCACCCAGGTCAATTTCTTCAAGTGTTTCCCCTGTACTCTCTCCAAGTATCTTTATAGTTTCATATCTTAAGTTTAAATCTTTTATCCAGTGAGAATCAATTTCTATTAATGGTGAAAGGTGAGGGTCCGGTTTCAGTCTTCTGAAAGTCACCAGCCAATTCACCCTGCACCGTTTGTTAAAATGGGCAATCTTTCCCCCAATTTATGTTTTTGATAGGCTTATCAAAGACCAAATGATGATAAGTGTCTGGGGGTTATCTTGGTTCTCTATTCTGTCCCATACATCTACCTCTCTGTTTTTGTGCCAGTACCATGCTGTTTTGATCACTATAGATTTATAGTATAGCCTGAAGTCTGGTGGCGTGATTCCTCCTGATTTGCTTTTATTTCTGAGTAATGTCTTGGCTATTGAAGGTTTTTTCTGATTCCATATAAAACAAAGTACTATTTTTTCCAGATCTTTAAAGTATGATATCAATAGCAATGGGTGGCAATGTATCTGTACCTCATACGAATGATAAAACACAACTGTAGCCCAGAATGAAGGAGGGGAGAGGAGGGTGAGGGGAGGAGCGGGGAGCGGTGGGGGGGGGGTGATAGTGGGACTTGCCTACTGTGCATAATGCAAGGTACATGTCAAATCTATTAACAGTAGAGTATAAATGTCTTAATGCAAAAATAAGAGAGGTGAAGGCTACATTAGTCAGTTTGATGTAAGCATTCTAAATTGTATATAAAATCAGCACATGATATCCCATAAATGCATTAATGAAATAATCCGGAGGACAATGCGTATAGAAATTGGCAAAAATATAATAATAGTATAATTAATTCTTAACTATAAAAACAACTTTTGGCATTTTTAAAAGGTGAAATAAAACCCCAGACAATAGGAAAAAAAGAGAGAAAGAAAGAGAAGTGAAAATGAGGACCTCCTGAAGCTTCAGCCTGGGTCAATTTGCACCAAAGTACTAATCTAGCCTGGCGTCAGGGATGGCAGGAAGCCCCAGGAGAAAGCTCCTGTGATTTCACTGGAAAAAGAAAGCTTCTGAAGTATCTAAAAAGAAACAAAAAATAGCTTCCTTCATTCAGGATTTTATCATTTAACAAATGCACTTTCAAATATTTATCCAAATTGGTAGATAAGACAATAATTTTACATTTCACTGGAAGAAGCATTGACCCTGATTTTTGCTAATTTCTTACAAGCTATAGTTAACTTGCTGTGCATAAATCTATGTCCTTAGAATACACCCCTTTACTCCTCATGTTCGTGTCCACAAATGTGATGCAGACACAGCGGCTGTGTAGAGCAGATCAGCATAACAGATCACTCTCCATAGAGCACCTGTATCAAAGTCAGAGCCTGGCCAGTATCTGAGAACTTGGACATCTTGTCATTTCCTGTCATTCTAGGCATGTGGTTGTGCCTAAACTGTTTGCATGTGGACCTATTTCTTTTCTGGATTCTTGGCACATGCCTCAGAAGGTGTCTATGTAACCAGACCCCAGTGAAACCTGGTAACTGAGGATCTAAAGAACATTCCCTGAGGACGGCATTTCCCACATGTTGTCAGAATAGGATGCTGGTGACTTAGTGTGTTCTGTGTAATGTCTCTGGGAGACATTACATGGGGACCCAAGGACAACATAGTGTGCTCTGTGCAATCCCCCCGGGAGAGGGTCGAGGACACTCACACCACATTTCTCCCACGTTTCATTCCATGTACCATTTTCCTGAGGTAATTTATAAAATTGTATAAAACTATAATTATGACTATTAAGTAAAACTGTATAGTAAGTACTCTTAATTTTTCCAACAAATGCCTGAATGTGGAGGTGTTCCTGGGGACCTCCAATGCTGGGGAACAAGAGATTGCCTGGGATGGAAGGAGTTCAAGGGATGCTCAGCCTGTATTGGTATCCAAGATAACCCAGGAAAACTGGAATGGGTTCTTACACCCACGTGCAGAAATAACCCAAGATGAGGAAACGCTGATTCTCGTGAAGGTCACTGCTTGTGCCTGAGCTTCCTCTCAGTCACCAGGGCCTCCTAATCCTACCTCTGGTGCCCCTCCAGGTTGACAGGAGCAAGGCTGTGGAGGCCACCAAATGGGCGATAGAAGCTGGGTTCCGCCATATCGATTCTGCTCACCTGTACAACAATGAAGAGCAGGTCGGGCTGGCCATCC
>CAUYQV010146103.1:0-35097 GCA_963574575.1 Galagoides demidoff | reverse complement strand
GTTAGATGTCATAATTTCAAAATGATATAGACACATCCCAAGTGCAATAAAAATTCTAATTGCTTTGTTTTTAAAGGAAATCAGCAAGTTTATTCTGAAGTAGATATGGAAATTCAAAAACTCAGAATAGTCAAAACAATCTTAAAAAGGAACAAATATGGAGAATTCATATCTTCTGACTTCTAAATTTAATACCGTGCTACAGCGATCAAGACATATTTTTACTGCCATATAGACAGATGGATAAATATAATAGGATTGATATTCCAGAGATAACCCTTTACATTTATTCTTAGTTGATTTTTGAAAGGCATGCCAATAAACTTCAATGGGGAAGGAAAAGTCTTTCCAAGTGATGCTGCATAGACAACTGGGCATATTCACATGGAAAGTAATGAAGTTGAATTTTTTTATTATACTATAACCTATAATTAATTCATGACCCAAGTGTAAGGTCAAACTATAACAGTCTATAAAAAAATGCAAAGCGAATCTTCATTATACAAGTTAGAAGTCGTCATAGATAAACACCAAAAGGACAGCATCTTGATGTGTTGCATCCCTGTGATACTCTGAAATAATAAATTATGAGCAGCAAAAGGAAAAATGAATGACTTGGACTTTATCAAAATTAAAAGTATTTTGCTACAATGCCACAGAATTGGAGGGATATTTGCAATCAATACATCTTTATTTTTGTAAACAAAGCCCATATGATGTGGACTTCACTCCAGAAAATAGAAACAATTGTTACAATTCAATAAAAATGTCCAAATTTTAAAAATAGACAAGGTATCTGAAAAGACAGATTTCTAAAGAAGATATGTAAACTGCCAATAAGCACATGAAAATATGCTCAACAGAGTTAGCCATTATGCAAGTCCAAACAGAAATTACAAGCAGATGCTACTTCTACCCGCTGATGAGATACTACTTCCATCCACTGGACTGGATGTAACAAAAAAGTTAAATAAACACAACTGTGGGCATGGAAATGAGAAATTGGAAGTCTCATACAGTACACAGTGGGATTGTCAAACGGTGAACTTCTTTGGAAAACAATGTGACCATTCTTCAAACTATTAAGCACACAGTTGTCCTATGATTCAATAATTACACTCCTAGGCATATACCTAAGGAAAATGGAAAACTACCTCCACACAAAATGTGTGCGTAAGTTCTCATAACACTATGATTTATTATGGAATGTAACCAAAAAGTAAAAGCTCAAATGTCCATTAATTGCTGGATCCATGCAGAAAATGCAGTATCTCCCTAAATGGAATATTACTTAACAACATAAAGAAACTGAGTATTCACACACACTACAGTG
This sequence comes from Galagoides demidoff, assembly GCA_963574575.1. Classification (NCBI taxonomy): domain Eukaryota; kingdom Metazoa; phylum Chordata; class Mammalia; order Primates; family Galagidae; genus Galagoides; species Galagoides demidoff. Next base: position 33,764 of record CAUYQV010146103.1, on the reverse strand, counting down.
AGTGGATGCACCTTAAACATGTTTTGCTCATTAAACAAGTCGGTCACAAATAATCTCATACCATGTGATACCCTTTACATGAAATGTCTAGAATAGGCAAACCTGTAGAAACAGAGAAAATGTAAGTGGTTTTAGTAGCACCTATGGTGGCGGAGTTGGAGGGAAAGGGTGGAGAATATGAATGACTGCTGATGTGTCTGGGGTTTCTTTTTTTTTTTTTTTCCCAGTTTTTTGGCTGGGGCTGGGTTTGAACCCACCACCTCGGGCACATGGAGCCAGCATCCTACTCTTTTGAGCCACAGGCAGCGCCCTGTATGGGTTTCTTTTTAGGATAATGAAAATGCTCCAAAATTAAATTGTAATGATGACTTCTCAATTCTGTGAATGTACTAAAACCCATTGAATTGTTCAATTTATATAGGTTAATTGTGTGATGTGTGATTTATATTTCAATATAGCTTTTAAAAGCATACAAAGGAAACACAGCCAAACTTAGCAGGAAGTTAAGTGGGGAACAGTCGGACAGAATGTGGACAACCCTGAAATAAAGAAACAGAGAACCCGTATAGACATGTGGGTAGAATTCAATGCCAGGAGGCTACAAGTGGGCAAAAATGTAAAGTAACAAATTCAGAAATTAAACATTTGAACATTTTAGTAGCAGAATCTTGTAATTAATGAACATTAATTTCATTAATGCATGCACTAATTTCTTTTGAGAACAATTTTTTTTTTTTCAGAAGCTAGACCTGCATCGGCATAGAGACTTTTATGAAACGGTCACATGCAGGAAGAAAGAAAGAAAGACTCTTGCTGGATGGAATAAATAGCTCTTACGTCCACACACGTGAAACAAAGCAGAGTCCTGCTGACCACCTCCTGTCCCCAGAGTATTTCAGTTCGTTCCCGGTCAGACTGAGGAGGAATTTCACAGAGAAAAGATGACACTATATATTGGAGTTTAGAAATGGTAGTAGTAATTTTTCAGGCTTTCACTCTGAGCCCATGACATGGGCAGATTTATATTAATTCCAGAATTAGCCAGAAAACTTCAGTTTAACATGGGAAGAACAGTGAGATGTGAGTCACAATCACATAATGCTTTATTTCATGTGAAACTGGTGGAAGTGAGAACTTTAAATGGTATTGACAGGAGTGTGAATTTTCTTTTTTGAGAGTTCCACCTGCCTAAAAGTGGAAGCTTCCCCTGCTGCTGCCCATGCTGTCCTCATTGGAGGAATAAACAAAAGCCTCCTCTCCAAAAGTCTGTCAATCCGGCACTCTTCTGAGGCACTGAATTCATTTAAAGAAAAAAAAAAAGTGCTAAACGAATACATTGTCAAAGTAAAAACGGTTTTCATTTTTTAAAAGATGAATTTGGCATACCAATTATTCTGAATAATTATCTCAGCAATGTGTAGTTTTGTGTCACCTACTAGCACACGACAGTGTGAGATCCAATACCATGCCTTCTATTCTAATCAGTCCTTATTGTCGGTCTCCAGAGTGTAGCTAGCAAGACATGGGGATGGGATGGAAAGATGCGGCCTCAGTAAACACCATGAGAAAAAATATTAATACTACTTCACATCATCTGCTTTTATTTTCTTATATCAACCACACATTGCATGAAGGAGAAGACCTTAAACCAAATATTTAATGATTCTTAACAGATTTACACTAATTTAACTCCCGGGAGACCCTTATTTAAGTGTCAACGTACTACCTTTGATTTTTAATTCTTTTAAATCATTCTCTTTTGGTCCTAGCAGCTTATTAGAAAAGACTTGAGGATGCCTTTTGAGGTAAAGAAAATAACAATTTTTCTGTGCTCTCTGCCAACATAGAGATTATTGTAGGTATTTATTTATGTTTAGACCTTAGACATGTATATAATGTGTCTAGTTTTAACTCATCACAGATTTTTTTCTTTCCAATCATCAAGTTGGGACCATTTTTCCAGTGCTCCTTTCAAGGACTGCTGTTTAATTTCAGTTCTTCAGCTGGTACACGGGACCTGATAAAAGACGGGCTCTAGTTAATACTCCTGATCCATTGTGCTCACAGGGGCTTCCTCGGTGGTATTGTGATCAAGAGCAGTGCACAATAGGAGACATTTTGGTACTTATTGTGCATAATTATTAAGGTGTGACAAAGGCATGGCGGAATTGCAGAGGCAATCTGTTCTTCAATCTGGGCTGTCTGAGGACCCGTTCAGAGCAGCAGAGTGTTAATTTCCTGAACATCTCATGATAAGCAAAACAAGGCTTCTCTGACAAGAAGGTTGCCAAAAAAACATGCCATTGGTGTGTGATTCATTCCCCAATGTAATAAAAACCCCAGTGAAATCGGAGAGTTAGTTTTCAGGTAGAGAAACTCTCAAGGTTTTATAAAGAACGTGTGTCATCCTACCAAAAAAAAGGAAAGAGACGATTTGTTTATATTTTGAAAGTTAATAAGTCCTCCCAATTTGAAGTAATTTTTACTTCATGCAAACTGTGATGAAAAGAAATTATAATTCCTAGTGATAAGGAAGTCCATTCCTCTCCATTCCTTTCTAAAACATCCTTGGCTGTTAGAGAGATACAGTTTACTAGTTAATAAATATGATTTACTGTGCCCTGTGTTCCAGACAACTGTGAAAATAAGTAAGCACAGTAAAATGCCAAACACATATATTGTATAATAAAGTTACTGACTTAAAAATAAAAAATGAGTCTGACTAGAATGCGTTAGAATGACTTCTTCACCAGTCTATCACAGACCATCTTTAAAGCAAATGCTCAATTCAAGAAAATGAAATGAACTAATAAATTATTTTTGGAACTTGCTTGAATAAAAGAAAAAAGAATGATTACAATGAATTGTGTAAAATGCCCCCTGCCCCTCTTCATTGTAAAGTTCAGGTTTTGTTATGCAATTTTGGTCTGCAAAGTAACCCATCAACTTAGAAGCAAAAAAGCATGTTTCCTGGCCTCCTGTGAGGCTGCAGATCTAGTTACCTTGGAGATTATTGCCTTTCTTACATTACATCTCAGGACTTTCAGAATCCATCCAGAGAGCTAAAAGTAGTGGTCTTCAGTCTGAGCCTTTTGCAAGGAAAGAAAAAAATCAAGAGCCAAAACAATTTGGAATATAGTCGCTATTGACTGTTTTAGATTTGACTTCTCTGGTGTGCTCAGGGGTGTACGCTGTTTAGCTCTCTATGAGTGATCTGTAGATGTCTTTTATGATGCCTTAAAATAATTTCGATCTTCTTTTTCTCTGCCACATGGGTAGAAATCCAAGTAGGTTGAATAAAAGTTAACCGTCTCCAACTGCGTATCTACTGCATTCAGAGAGAAATACCATTCCAGGTAAGGTGTTCCCTGAGGTAGATGGGCAGGAGCCTTAAACTGAGACGTGTAACAAAATGGAATAATTTAGTTACACTCTGAAGATCAGTGTTTCTCAACTTAAATGCAATTATAAGTTTTCTTTGTCAGGGTGTCTGATTCAGGTTGGGTTGGTACATGTTAACGAAGAGAAACCGTGGTAAAAGAAAGTTAAAAAAAACAAAAACAAAACAGAAATGTGACCGAGGTTAGATAATGGTGAGAGTGATTAATGTCTGGTGGATTCTGTAACAAATTACCATACACTTGGTGGCATACAGCCACAGAAATGGATTTTTTCATAGTCATGGAGGCCAGCAGTGCAAACTCAGTGTCACTGTGTCAAGTTCATGGTGTTGCCAGGGCCGTACGCTCTCTGAGGCTCTAAGAAAAATTATTTTTCTTGCCTTTTATAGTTGTTGATGGTTTCCAAGAGTCTTTGCTTGTGTCCACATCATTCCAAACTTTAGGGCCCGTATTTTCAAACCACACCACATTCTATTCTGGGTGCCTGCCTATAAAAACTCCACCTCCTCTCTTATAAGGACACACATGGCTGCATTTAACACCTGTCCAGATGGGAAAGTCTCCATACTCCAAGACCCTTAACTTCATCCCATCTGTCTTTCCTTGACCATAATAAGGTAACATTCACAGATTCTGAGAATTTGGATGTGGGTGTCTTTTATAGGTGTGTGGGTGCCTTTCTGAGCCCTCACAGAGAGAAAAGGGAGGAAAAAGAGAACTACACCAGGAAGCTAAAGCTATTACACGACATGATCATTGGAAAAGCCCCCAATGGAGTAGCAGCCACAGGCTGTAACAGAAATATCTAAGATCAATTTTAAGCAGAATACCTTGCTGAGATAAAAACTATCTTGATCTCGGTAAATGTTCAATGACTCCTGCTTCAAAAACAAAGTCTCGTGAGAGAAGTTATTTGAGTTTCACAGAACTAGAAACGTCTGTCAGAAATAACCATGAGAATTTTAATTCCTGAAAAAATTGAGGACAGGACTTTCCACACAATTTGGGTTAAGAGCCTGAGCGAATTTTATCTAACTATCAAAGGGTTGAAATGTGGATGGCACTATTTTACAGTGACTTGCCTGCTTCTCAGCTACAACATTAGGGTTTTTTTCCTGCAGTGATTCTGTTATTTCTTTGTTATTCACACATTTCTGAGAGTCACCACAGTTAATTCTGTACTTCCTTTTTAATCTCCTTCTTTGCTGCTCTACTGTGACCTTAACACTTTCTGCTTAAGCTTAAATGAGAGATTTTGTTGATACACATTCTTAAAAAAAAAAAAAAAATCTCAGGCCCAGTGAAGATTGAGCTTACATCAGCTTGCCCCGTGGGTCTTAGTTTTCATTCATTAAGTCTTTTGTTTTCTTGTCTGAACACAAGTTTATGGACGGTACATGACATACCATAGATGTCATGGATGTCATGGAGTTTATGGATGGCCTTCCCACCCCCATTGCTCGAAGGCTTTGGCATCGAAACTGTGTCAAGAAGGAGAGATTCTCATTGTGGTGGGGAAGTGAGTTGAGGCAGAGATTCCCTAGTGGCTTAGGGTCTCTCTGTCTCTCTCTCTTTCATGCTCTTGTTGGAGCTAGTGGTCCCGGGTGTTCTGAAACATTGGAAGCCATGTGACCTTGAGATTCACTACTCTATTGCTATAGCCAAATCCATCATCATACTAGGAAATGAGCTTGACTAAGTGGTCTTTGAGAGCCCTGCCAAACCTAGCATCAAAGGTGGAACATCACTGTTGCAGTTGGAGGAGACAACCTGGAACTCAGTGTGATGCAGGATGCCCTGTAGGGGGCGACCCACACTTGCTTCACCACCTACTGGAGTTTGCACTTTTGCAGCCCTCTACACATGACAGGTCAGTTCTACTGTCAATACGTTGGGCGTGGGGATAGGGAAGGTCATGTGACTGAGCTTTCCATTCACATAAGAAAAGCCCTTCCCCACAGCCTCCACAGTACCAGCAGACTCGTCATGATGCTCTGGAGAGGCCGGCAGCTATCACAGCAGTTTCTCAAGGGGCCATCCATGGTTTTCTCAGTGGCAGTGATGGCATGGACTTCCTGATGCCACAGTTGTCATGGGTGACCTGGCCCAGGGCTGAGCAGTTGGTAGAGGAGGAGGCACTGCTGACGCCCATGTGGTTATGTCCATGCCTTTTGTGTTTCATGGTTCATGCCCATCACAAACATGGGCATCAGCAGACGGGGCAGAACAGATGATGCTTCTGGCTCCACCTTTTAAGTGATCCCCGGCCTTCTCCCAAGTGGTAAAGACACCGATGGATGCCACAACATATTTAGTACCAGCTTCACCCATTTGATTTTGGTGGGATCTCAATCCCAGAAGATGGAAATGGTATTTCCAGAGGTGACAAGTTTCTTGTTCTCAGCCTTGACTGGGTCATGGAATTTACCAAGGTTAGAATTATGCTAAAATATGTACTTGAGGTCACTGACAGCGACAATACCCACTTTGGTGGAGTTACAAGCGGCCGAGGTGACCAGACATCCAGTATAGCCAAAGCCTTCTGCTCCAGCCTCCTGCTCATCAGTGTGTCTCAGGGTCACAACCTCACTGCACAAAAAGATAGGCCTTTCTGTCAAATGGGGAGGAGAAGAGACCCTCACTTTTTAAATATTAATCTTCAAATCTATGATAAAAGGGATTTTTGATCTTTGTCAGAAAACACTTGGGATCGTGGGGGAAAGAGAAACTGCGAAATTGACCTCAGAGCCACACACGTGATTTGTGAACACAGTGTTTTCTGCCTTAACGCCCCCCTCACACCTCAAAGGCAGGCCTTCTTGGGGTGATGGCAAGGTCCATGTCAGAGCTTATGAGAAAGTGGAAACAAAGAGGTTCCCAGTCAATAGTGCTGCAGGGATAGTCTGAGAAAAGGCCACAGACACCAGAAAGCCTACTGAAGGGGGTTCACAGAGTCCAGTTTGGCTTCTATTTTCTTAATTTCACAATTTCACGAACCTCTCCACATGCCAAAAATATATATGATAGTTTGACTGAGGTGCCAAGCCACCTTCGCAGGGCATTCTCACAAGCTACATTAGAGCTACTTCACCACTAGGAAGCTTTGGACAAATAAGGAGCCTACAGATTACCCTGGGGCATCAGGGACGTGCAGAGGTGGGTAGACACTTTCCCTTCACCTCCAAGTACAGAAGAAACGGCTCTGCAAGGCAGCCTGTCAGAAAGCTTTAGATATGTCCTTTGGAGCTTGAGAAGCTTGTGTGTGACTCTTGAAAAGGAAAGTTTGAATCCAGGGGACCTCCTAGATGCTCACTGCCCGGGGCGTGAGTCTGCAGTGGGCTGAGCCGTATCTCTGTTGCTGCCAGCACAAGGGTTTGTGAATTTACCTGTGAACTAAATTAACCTGTTCTAAAGAACCAGCTTGCTCTCCTCACTTGAGGACTGCCTGGATCCCTGAAGGGGCCTTTAAAGGATAGAGTCTGTGTTATTTAAATAATTTTTAACAAGGGAGTGAAATGGGGTGCGTAACATTTTACGTTACTTTTTGTTTTGAATCATGCCTAATCTAGAGTTGTTTTAACAAAACAACTACAAACAATCAGAAAGCAATTCCTGGGCATTTGTTCCTTGGTTTTTACAAATTGGTTAAATAATTTAAAGAAACATTGATAATTTGATAATTAAGTGTCCTGTGTATCATCATACATCAAACCTGAAAAAATTAAGTAGTTCAATAAGTTTAAGTAATTTTTATTTTTCATAATGTTTTCTTTATCTCAATTTTGTTATGGCAACCCCCTGCCCCCTCAGAATCTTGTACACACATGATTGCTCCAGTAAAGTCTCACTGCCCACTGGTCCCTGCATATCCTTTCTACCTCTGTTTTTGAGAACCTTACATGTGGATTATTTGAAATGCTATCTATTCATTAAATCTTCCTTTTCCCCCTTCAGTCATATATAAAATTTTCACTTCTTTGAGTAATAAGCAAAATACTTTGTGCTTTCTTGGTGCTACTTGCTCTACTTGAAATTGCAATTATCCCAGTGCTTTGCTAGGCCGACCAATGTATTTATTCTTTCATTCAGCAAACACCTGGGGAATGTCTATTACATGCTAGGAACTGGGTAATATTCCTTAAGCAAACAGACAGTAGTCATTTTATCCAGGATAGTTCCTTGGAAGTTAATAGTCTTCAAATATATATGACTTGAAGAAATACCAAACCAAGCATTTGTTATATGAATTTCTGCACAGTGCACTGTAGGGAATTCAAACCTGAATCTGATGTCATCTTGAACTTCCCTCCCAAAAAGATCACATTGTTGAGTGATTATGATATGATATTAATATAGTAAAATGTAACAAATGAAAAGCTGTGAGTATTCAGTGACAGTAAGGCAGTGACATGGAGACAAAATTTCTGGCATGGGTTAATAAGTGGGGTTTTGTGTACAATTATTCTGTAATCCCATGAGTTTGCTCACCTTTTGATAAGATAACACCACACAGAAATCATTGGAGATTCTCATATATCAAATAATTTGTTATATATAAAGAATTCAAAAATGACTCTGATCTAGTCTAGTTCTAACCTCCAAAAGGTTATGACCCAATGGACGTGATAAACATTTACTGAGATTCTTCTAATGGAAAGTGTGTATATCCCTGTGTGTATATGCTGTCAAAATTGAAGTCCATACAAAGCGTCCAAGAGGAGGAAGCACTTTGAGGAAAGCCAGGAGATGGTTAATGAGAAATACAGTCATAATTTTAGAAAGAACCATCCCTTTTTATAGAAAAAACTTCTTTTACCAAAAACCAAATAGAGTCTAAATCCACTAGTGAGTCTCAGGAAACCAAGGAGATTGACTTAGCTGGGAGGGTTGTTCCTCGCTCTGCCTGTCCTCATTGTCAAAACAATGCATGCCTCCTGTGTCACTGGCTCTGTCAGGACCCAACCCTTGGGCATCATCAAACAGGATCTTCAGCACGCACTTAGCTGTCACACTCCTAGTCTTAGTAGCTGTTGTCTGGACATAGAGCCCAATCTTTTTCTGCATTTGATGATGTCAACTACTCATCCTGTTACCCTTTATCCCTTTCTATTTATCCTTGACCTAAATTTCCTTTTTGATGTTTGATATTATTTCTTTTTTCTGGAAAATAACTGTACCTCCTCTTAATAAGATTTTTATACAAAGGTTACTGGGCCTTGGAGCAATGTGAGTCCTTCCAGATTCTTTTAACCCTGAAACTCTCATAACCCGAATACTATCCTTATAGGCGCTTTACCGTCAGACATGTCTTGGCCACAAGGCTGATGTCTAGACACTCGTCTCAAAAATCACTTTTACACATGTCAGTGAAATAAAATGTATTGCTCAACAAAGATTACAGAGGCTTACAAGAACAAAAAAAGAAAAGAAAAGCAAACCTTAAAAAAATAATTTTAGACTATCAGATGATTTTCCTGAAGTATATATGAGTTAGTTCAGTGCTATATATAAATGCTTCTGGAAGAATAAATTTTCCATAAAATATATCCTAAATATAATATAGAGAGGCAATGGAACCTTGGGAATATAAACCACTAAAGATTTCTTTTTTCAAAACTAAATGCAAAACCAATTAGAACCTTACTGCTTTAACTAAGATGAACATTTTAAAATCTTTAGGGATGTAAATTTTATATAACACAAGCAAAAAAAAAAAAATTGCATAACAAGGGACAACATATTCCTTTTTTCTTGCTTTTTGCAAAGCTTAGCCAGCCGTATCAGAAAGACCATATGTTAGCTGCAAGAAAAGTTCACTCTGAAGGGGTTTAGTAGAATTTTGCTGTCTGGATACCGTCTAGGACAAGATATACTTTCACAAAAGGTTTAAAGTCTTTTTTGGTAATGGTAATGCAATCTAACTGCTCTCTAAGGCTGACAGCCCCCTACTTTGAGGGTTTCCTTTGCCGGAATAACTGAAATGAATTTTGTTGTGGTCACCCCTCAGAAGTGAGATGAATTCCCTTCCCCCAATTCAACATTTCTTTTGGATATCTTGATTGTTACAAACTCACCAAGAGGACATGAAATGGTTTATTGCTCACAGAAAGAGGCTTTCTGGGGAAAATTGAATGAGCTCTCAAGCAGACCAATGAATGGCTTGATAAAATAGAGAACACTGACTTTTGAGTTCTTATGGTCAATAGGGGCTGTGGATAGGGTTAATGTTTCTTTGCATGTGCTGGGGCTTGTGTGGATTAAAATTCCCTCCAGCACCAAGGAGAGAGCATCAGGGCCTTCTTATCAGCTTGCCCAGATGTAGAGCAGCCCAGAAGAGGGAGTAGTGAACTTTGAGAGGTACTAGCAGTCAAACATTAAAAGTGGAGTTTGACCCTATCGCAATTCACCTCTGATATTTCACTGGTGGCTAAAATGTGTGATGTTTTTATTAACTGAATTTGAACTTGTTTAAATAATCTATCACCATTCTCTATAGACCTATTTCCTGCTGGTAAGGGAGGTGAATATTTTATCAAACGTATCACTCCAGAGTCCAGTAGGGAATAGCCTGGGAAGGGAAATAAGTGAATTGATTATTATCAACAATGTCTGGAACTCTGTAGGGTAGACGTGGTATCTTGGTGGGCCTTATATTGTGGCTGTAGCACATGCTTGGTGTGTTTGATTTTCATTTACTTTTCTATACATTTGTGAAATCAGAGATCACCAGAGTTTTTTTATACCAAAAAAGGATTGTTTTGGAAATACAATTTTTGTTGCCATTGCCAGAGCAGATGATCAAAACATTGGCAATGACCAAGAGTATTTGAAAATGTGCAGATGGGATCACTTGTTAGCCAGGGTGTCTAATGCTAAGAATACTGTCTAAAGTAAGGTCCTTTATGCTGACTTTGGATTCTATTCTTGATCAGGGACATCCTGATAAGAAGATGTAAGGTCATAGCTCCCCAGATATCCCCTTCATGTGTTATGGTAATGCTAGTAACCATAAATTATATTTGCTCTCTCTTCTGTTCATTTGTCTGTACCTAAGTGGTGGCTTCTTCCTCTGGAACTGTAACATTTAACAGGATGTTGGGGATAGGAGGGGTGCCCTTCCTACAGACGAGATATGCCAGAGCACCCATGTTTGATTATACCTTCTAAGAGGAAGCCTCCTGGTTGTACTGAAGTTGTTGGTTACTGCTTCTGTGATTCAAGATATAGAAGAAATGGAATATATAGCATCATGGGCTCAGGGCCTATGAAGCCACTGTCCTCAGAACAAGTTAGTATGCTGGCCACCATGGCCCCTCTAACGTTGTAAACTGTGGTGGTAAGGAGACCAATTAATTACACCAGAAATATCTGGACAAATTATGGCTATCTTGGGTTGTCCAGAAATTCTAGGAGACCGGAGAGCAGGGTCAGAGACCCCAGAAGCCTTTAGCATGAAGGAATCTCTAGGGGGATGACTGCTGTCTTGCAATTTAGACAAATTCTTAAGCCTTTTAGTGTAGGATGTGTCAATAACCGTGGGCTGATTTGAGAGTTACAATATAAAAAACTTAAGTAAAATTTGTAACTGAGGAATATGCTGCTTCCCGAACCCCAAAAGGAAGAAAAACTGTTTGCCTTTTTAAAAAATTATGGTTGTTGACAGAGTTAATGGCCGTTACTGATAGTGTTGGAAATAGAGTAGCCATCAGTTTACACAATGATTTTCAGAAATTTGGGGAGTTTGGAACTTGTGGAATCTGGAACTCCTCGTGTAGTAATGGCCCCTCCCTTTTGGGGAGCTTCTTTGCATGTAATCCTATGTTCTGAATGAGTATATCAAATGGATCTCCTTGAAATAAGAGGATGTCATTATTATAACTTGATACGTGCATTCCTGGAGAAATTTGGACGTGATTAAGAACTTGCTGTGAAGATTGTGTGTGATGAGAAGACGGTTGCAATATTCCAGACGTAGTCCGATAAAGGTGCATTAGGCTCTTCAGAGGTGAAATCAGACAGTGGCTGAGAGGCTGTTGAAATAGGAACAGGACATCTTATTTGAATCTATAACTTCAAAGCATTTACCAATTGTTGGTTGGCTGAAATTGATAATTTAAATACGACTGGGCATACGGACCTTAATAGGTAAAATCATGACATAAGTTTAGAGTAATGCAGCATCGGGTACCACTCACTCTTTCTAGGGCACGCTGAAGTGCTAAATAGAAAAGCAGAAGGGTAATCATTCCTCTTCTAAATAGGTTCTGCATAATGGATTTCAATCCTTAAAGGCCATGTTTTAATTTACATTGGACCTTATTAACTATTTTAACTGGGGGGGAGGAGAAGGTCCATGGAGTGCCATTTATTTCTAGCCATTTGTAAATGTCAAAGACTTAATTAATTCTAATTTTTTGCTCATTGAGTGAGAGCCTCTATTCCCACTGTGGGATATCTTAGGGCAATGGACTTTATGCTCTGGGAATTTTGACAAGGCAATGGGCAATATGAGTAGGGAATTTTGACAAGGTAATAGCCCATTGGTTAAGATGAAGCTTTTTTTTTTTTTTGCCTTCTATTTTACGTATAGGAATTTCTCAAAGATTATACGTGTTCCTTATTTAAATGTAGTAGGATCTCAGGTTTAGCTATAATTTGAGCTCCAGTTGTCCTAAAATTTTTATTGTATTGTTTCTGGTTGGTCAATCCTTGGAGAACCGCGATCGTAGACCAAACCCTGTTCGGTCCTTGGAAACCTCATGGACAAGACATTTGTTCCTCTTCTTCCTCATCCCTACATAACCATCTTAAAGACATGCTTAAATTTTAAAACTTGCTATTTTGAGTTAGTTAAGTCTATAAACGCAAATGCACCACAAAGCGGCATCGCTCAAAGAACAAGCTTGACAGAAAGTAGCCAAGCTAGTTAAAAAGCCAAGGCCAGAAAAGAAAGATGCATAATGGTGATGATAATTACCTAGACATCATGATTGATGGGCCAAACGGTGAGGTCACCTACAGCAAGAGAATGGATCTTCCACCTAAAATGTGATTTGATATCCAAACTAATGATGTCACACAATCCATCAATAAGGTTTGAAAAGGTTTATTACTTACACAATACAGTTTTCTGAAGAGAACACTTTCAAAACATGACTTAGGGGAGTGAGAAGAGACTGGTTTTGAAGTTTTTGTAGCAGTGAGAGGCGGGGTGGAATGAGGATTTCCCTCCCGGAGCAGGGCTTACAGGGTTTGAACTTTTTACCATGCCAAAGGAGAGAGAGAGAGCTTTCTCATCAACTTGCTTATAAGCATGGAAAAAGGGGAGAGGGAAATGATGGTACTCGAAACTTTCAGCAGTGCAACATCAGATGCAGAATCAGATACTATATCACTTCATTAGACAATATGTGTGTGTGTTTATATATGTCAGAAGAAAAGATTTGATTTAGATTATTCCTACACTTTTTTTGTTTGTTTGTTTAGCAGGCCCTGACCGGGATTAAACCTCCCACCTCTGGTGCATGGGGCTGGCGCTCTAACCATTGAGCAACAGGCACCCAGCCAATTCCTACATTTTTACCCACACTCAGGATGAAGTAGTGATTCACAGGGAATCAAGAGTGGTATAGAAAAGACCATATGTTTTAGAGTCAAATGCACCAACATTCCCATCCTTAAACAGTTATCATCTATTCTGGCCCCTTGAGAAAATGTGCTCCCCTTTCCAGTTTCCTTCACTGTGTGAAACAGAAACTTCAAGGAACTGAAGCTGGGGCAAATGCGTGAATGCACATGAACTGTGTGGCATGGCGTGGGCATGTGGTAGTTATTATTAACGCTAGCTTTGCTCTCAGTCATTCAGTAACTTATTTTAACTTGTGAATGGAAAACTCTGGCAATCATTTCTTGGATAGGCAACTCCCAGTAATTCACAAGTGGGTTGTCCTTCTTGGGGATGTTCCAGGAGTTTCTCGGCTCCCATTTCAGCTGGCCTCATTCTTCATCCTGGGGTAAGACTTGAGTGAAACCATTTAAATTAATCACATGTATTGTGCACACTGTGGTAGGTCACAGCAACGTAGTAGGCCTCATGACACAGAACAAAAAAAGAAAAAGGAAGGAAAAAAATTCCAGATGTGTAGATGCAGCAAAGGAGAACGTGCTGTGCATTAGTTAGTAGTAGGACGTGTGTGCCATGCCCCATGTGCTTAGTGACCCCCAAAGCAGCCAGCCCATGACTATGAACTCATCTAACACCATAGTGGGAATGTTGCTGCCTCAGACATGTTCCTGTGGCCTCAAAATTTTAGTGGACACAGGCTAATTCCAACTCTAGAATCTGCATCACCACCATGCCTGATAACTTACTTATGACCTACTCTGCTCACATACCAGGCATCCCATGAACACCAAAGATCTGATATCTGTCAGGAGCACTCCCAACGTGGAACTGATGGGGATTGGTGTATAAATATTCCGTCATCCTTATCTCTCAGAAAGAACAACTCTGAAGCATCTGCTTTATACAGACTTTCGGCTTTTCCAATAGATTAAACTCTATTCACCACGTGATCACCAGCTTTATGTCTAACCCTTTGTTGATTGCTCATGTCTTTGTTTCATTTCTTTTCATTTCTCTATTTTTCTTCCTATTTCTTCCTATTAAGCCCAAGTAAGCTACTTGTACTTACCTCCTTGATTTTAGAGTCTGCTTATGAGGAGAGCCAATTTATGATAACCACAAAAGTTTAGATTTATTTTATTGAGGAATTAGGAAAGAATCAAGATGACATATATATATATATATATATAAAATCTATATCTTGTCACAGATATCTTGATTGATATCTATGATATATATATGCCATATATATGTGTCATATATATGTCATCTTGATTCTTTCCTAATTTATATGTATATATACTGTGGGTTATATATATATATAACTATATATATAGTTATAACTTGAGTCTTTCCTAATTGATATATATATATATATATATATATATGCTGTAGGTTATATATATATCACTGTGTCTGTCAGAAACTGTGAACATTATTATGTTTTATCTACCGTGACCTAATAAGTTAGCCTGTTTCTCTTTCATTATTACTGGCAGAAGACATGAGACTCCTGGGTCAGAGAGAAAGACCTTTGGGATACAGTAGGTAAAATGAGCTTTGTGCTCATGTCAGTTCTCACATCCCACCCCCCACTGCCCAGGCCACACCAGGGTGATTCAGAGTGACCTATGTGAAGGCCAGATATGCTCTATTTGTAATTTCACTGTTTTTAATAATGTCAGGTAGGCGAAGCTGCTGTCAGCCCTCACTCCACTCTGCAGGCACAACTCTAAGAATTCACAGAGGTCGAGAAAGGTCAAACTCTTACCTTCCTGGTATACCCAGTAGGCATCCCCAGGGCATTTGGGGCCCATGACAAATTGCCTCTTCCAATAGTATTTTTGTCTGGTATATATTCTTTATACCTCTTATCTGTGCATTCACCAGTGGTGAAATGGGGAAAACCTAAAATAAACCTTGATTCATCATTTTTACTGGTTCTAATACAGAGCATGACTTTGTGTTCTAGCCTACCTCACACCTACCATGAGCTAGTTGCTATACTATTTCCCTAACTTCAAGGCATTAGTGGTCACTTAGAGATAACAAAATGTAGTCAGCCCAAGAAATAAGTACAACAGAGAATTATGGAATCATATAATGGACAGCAACTTGATTTTAGAAAGTGGGAACCGTGACTCACACCTGTAATCCCAGCACTCTGGGTGGCTAAGGCAGGTGGATCGCATGAGCGCAGGGATTCGAGACCAGCCTGAGCATGAGCGAGACCTCATCTGTAAAAATAGTCAGGCGTGTGGCAGGTGCTTATAGCCTCAGCTACTCAGGGGCCTGAGGCTAGAGAATCACTTGAGCCCAAGAGTTTTGGGTTGCTGTGAGCTAGGATGCCACAGCACTCTACCGAGGGCAACAAAGTAAGACGCTGTCTCAAAAAAAAAAAATTCTTAATTTTCACAAAAAGGTGGATTTCCTCTGTCATGAAAATGATGAGGTGTACAGGGAAAGAGAAGCTGAATGACACATATGAAAACAAAGATTAAAAACCAGGAAGATGGTGAGGCATTCTGGTGTATCCAGTGGAGGTCAGTAGGGCAGGATGAAGAAGGAAGGCCAAGGAGTGGCTAACGTGAGGTGATAACATAATGGCCACCAAATAATGAGGGTCCTTGAACTTATTTGATGTTTGTTTAAAAATGTTATTTGCACTTTTACTCTCTGCTATTTCACCATTATAAATTGCCCTCTAGGGTCTCCATATATTATTCTCCCCTTCTCTACTCCCATCTAGGTAGCAGAGTCGCAGACTCAAGGGAGAGCATAATCATTGTCCCTTCTCTCTACTATCCAGAGCATTTTATTATGGGCATTAAATAAAAGTATCTGTTGAAATCCCCACCTCCATAATAACAGTCAAATAAGAAAACACTGATTTAAGTAATTTTTTCCTATTTCAAGTAGAGTTTAGTGTACATGAGAATATTGTAGAAATGGAGTTGGCAGAAGCTAGTATGTTAGTCTCAGAATTCAAAGTCCCCAATCCCACAAGAGAGACTTCTTAGCAATGTGACCTTGGACAAGTTACACAACAACTTTAGGACTCAGTTACCATCCCTCGGAATGACAATACTGAAATTCTATTCCTCACCCATGACATTCTCATGACTGAATGAGACAATTCCAGTAAACAGCATGATGTGGAGCCTGGCACACATGAATCCTGCAATACAAATAGTAATAATAACCCTCAGGTTTACATTGTTTTCACAGTTGGAAGGTGGCAATAGTTGACAGAATGGCACCCATCAGGCTTATTTAGCTACTCAGAAAGTATTTACAAAGAATTTTCCAAATGGGAGACGGTTAGCATGTTTAATAGTCTTAACATTCTTATCAACACTGAAAGGTTGCTTATTATGCTGAGACCTGGCTGTGACTTCCTAAATTGTGGCAACAAATTTACATAGTTTTAACACATGTATCTGTTGTTATTTTTAAAGAAAACTCCCACGCATTTATGAGCAAGAAATAATGCTTTATCTTTCTACAAATCATTTCCAGGTGCCATGGTGAACTGAAAGAATTAATGTAGCTCCAGAACACTAAGCGTCTGACAAAAATTTAAGTTGGAGGGAAAAGAGTTATACAGTTTAATAGCTAAGCAATGTCAAACCCAGAGCACGTAGTTCAACCCTGATGTTATTCCAATACACTTTGTTATAACTGGAAACGAAGAAGGAGAAGTATGTGTAACCCTGTACCACAGGCGAATATAACACTTCTCTTGGCCAACCCCCAACCCCAAAGCCACAATTATGCCCTATTGGATAAATCTAGGGCTTTCCCACTTGCGTGCACTCTACAGAAGTCATAAACAATGCTTGGGCCAGCAATTATATAACTTGCTTTGTAGTTACAGTAATCTCGCTTATTCCTCTCTTGGGCCCACTCAGTCACTGCTTATTTGTCCCGTTCCGTGCTACCCTCTTCACTGTGCCCAGTCCCTTCAAATTCTGCTACCCAAGCTCTTTACCACAGGGCTCCCTCCATACAAATTAGCCTGGAAACTCTGCACACTGCCATATATTTTCTTTTAGCATTCTCCTCTAAATCGGACTGCTCTAACTCTGTTTTGGAAGCCTTGTTTTTCATCTCCTTTTCTCTTTGTATTTGGCATTCATGGGACATAATTCCTACAGATGACAGAGCTGATCGTCCACTGCAACTCTCTCACTTTATAGAGGGTGAAATGATCTCACTGCAGTTACATTTAGATTAGAATGCTTTTCATGAGATTGTTGCAGAAATATTCAAGAATCACTTTGTGTGGGAGGCTAATTTCTGGAAAGTTTCCTCAAGTGGCTGGTCTCTGTGTTATATTATTTCCTAATATTCTTATTCAGAGGATAAAATCTATATATGGCCCCTTGAGACAAAATGGCATTTTGTTAATTAGCTAGTGTTTAAGACAGAATGTATTTTTTTCTTTGAATATACATGAACATAACTGAAGTTATAAAATGTATTTAAGTTCGTAATGAGACATCGTTAATTCAAATCATATATTGTCTATAGGAATTCATTCTGGATTTTATTACCTCTTTCCTTGGTTCCCGTACAATTTACCACATTTTATCACTATATTATAGTGTTTATAGTACATCAGATCCATGTTATAATGTTGGGCGGGGAAAAATATGACTTTATTGTATAAATGAATAAACCCTGGGTCATTTCTAGATGGGTGGATTAGATTACTAAAAGAAAAAGAATAAATGATGAAAATACCAGAGACACTGGTGAAAAATGGAATGCTGATATCCTCAACATCCATAATTCCATGATTTTATCTACCCCCAGAGCTGAGTATTTTAAAATATTCACAAATGATGAAAATATCAAAGGTACTGTCTCATAGGTGATTCTCTGGGTGTGCCAAAGCAAGTCTTTAGGCATTTTAGGGTCTAAATCATCTTGATAGGATCCATTGCACAGTGAATTTTCCTCTGTTTGTAAAAACAAGATTGTTGTAATGTTCCAGTACTTACAGTAACCTTTGGAACTAGTTTTGATAGATAATGGGGACAAAATTACTTCAAATTTTAACTATATTTTTATGTCTCTCTTTCCATTTTCAGAATTTATATTTGTGGGGTTTTTATTTAAAAATACTATGGGGGTACAAATATTTTTGGTTACATAATCAATATTGTTATGCTTGAGTCAGAGGTATAAGTGTGCCCATCACTCAGATAAGTGTTCATTGTAACCATTAGGTAGATGACTATCACTCATCTCCTCCTCCCAGCTCCCCCTTGCTCAATTTACACTAAATTTTACTTCCCTTTGTGCAGATATACGTATGCTCGTTGGTTAGTTCCACTTAAACAGCTAGTACATGTGATTTTTTTTTTTTTACAGTTTGTAGATAATTCACATAGAATAATGGTTTCCATGAAAATTGCTGCAAAGGCCTTCATTTATCCTTATTTGTGGCTGAGTAGTACTCAATAGTATATAAACATCACATGTCGTTAATCCACTCATAAATTTATGGGCACCTGGGCTGATTCC
Organism: Galagoides demidoff; assembly: GCA_963574575.1. Taxonomy (NCBI): domain Eukaryota; kingdom Metazoa; phylum Chordata; class Mammalia; order Primates; family Galagidae; genus Galagoides; species Galagoides demidoff. Next base: position 15,206 of record CAUYQV010146103.1, on the reverse strand, counting down.
ACATCTCTACAGTTGTGAATGGTGCTGCAATAAACATTCAAGTGCAGCTATCTTTTTGATAAAATGACTTCTGTTTGACTCGGTGCCTGTGGCTCAAGCGGCTAAGGCACCGGCCACATACACCTAAGGTGGCAGGTTCGAATCCAGCCCGGGCCCACCAAACAATAATAATGGCTGCAACCAAAAAATAGCCGGGCGTTGTGGCGGGCGCCTGTGGTCCCAGCTACTTGGGAGGCTAGACAGGAGACTCGCTTGAGCCCAGGAGTTGGAGGTTGCTATGAGCTGTGATGCCATGGCACTCTACCCGGGGGGACAGCTTGAGGCTCCGTCTCAAAAAAAAAAAAAATGACTTCTGTTTCTTTGTAAATCCCATAGTGGGACGTTATCTTAATATATAAACAAAGGATGGGGTGAATGGTTGTCAATTTTTTTTTTAATTTAAGCTGTCAAAGTATCTCAAACTTAGAAAAAAAGGTCCCTTAATATTCCTTGTTAAAAGAAAAAATTTGAAAAAGGAGATTGGAAAAAGAAAAAAAAAGATTGATGTATCTTTTTTCTTTCTTTCTTTCTTTTTTTTTTTTTTTTTTTGGCCAGGGTTGGGTTTGAACCCACCACCTGCGGGATATGGGACCAGTGCCCTACACTTTTGAGCCACAGGTACCACTCTATCTTTTTTCTTTTTCCAATTAAATTTCCTGGTCCTTATTTGGAAACCTTGGCTTAAAATCACAGCAAGGAAAATCCCAAGTTAATCCATTAACTACTTCAGTGGCCCACATCCACTTTAAACAGTGAAGACCTTTCCATCCAAACTTGCTATTCTGTCACAGTCAGGCACACTTCAATCCTCCTTTCTTTATAGAATAATCCAGCTTCCTAAATACTGTGAAAGGACATCAGCCAAAATTCTCCATCAACACTCTCTTTGCCCCTCCAAATACTATTTCTTTCATATTTAGTTCAAGAGTTCTTGTAAAAGCATTTTACCCTTTTAAAATGTCAAAATTTACTACTTAAAATAAATGTTTTCCTATACCTTACAAACTACTGGCCGGGACTAGTGATGGAACTTAAGTTGACTCCTCTTTGGGAAAGATGCTAACTTTCTCCAACGCCACCTTCACCCTTAGCACATGGTCTCTGTTCCTCATTTAAGATATATCTATTCTGTTGAAAAGAACAAGTACTTAACATAACATTAGTTAAATAGCTAATGGTTAATTACTTTTACATTTTTCAAGCAAGTATTATTTTATACGAGTATTGCTTTCAGCATTGTCTGCAAATGTATTCCCGGTAATACATAATGTAGATTATCACATTGTTACTAATATCGAATTAATTTTATAGCGATTATTAATCCAATAATTAAATTATCACCTGTAAAAATCAGCAACATTTTAACTTCAGTATTCTTATACCCATCAGAACAGGGTTGACTTCAAGTTCTTTAATAACCTGATTTATATCTTTCTTGAGTGAGTTGTGACAAGTTGGAAAAAGTACTTCAAGTAAGCAGGAGAACTCAATTCTCTAGGCAACTGTGCAGTCAAGTGACTTTGTGACTCTCAGCGTGGGTGGCTTGGGGCTAACCCATAGGCTGCAGAGTCTAGATATAACAGATATTTAGATAGGTAGATGGATAGATTGCTAAATAGATGATCCAATAGACAAATGGAGAGATACATGTGAGGTCAGACAATTAAGTTCTTGAACTTATGCTAGAAAAAGCTCTGCATACCTGTTGCTGAATCTCACTATGGTCATCTTCAAAGTACTCCCCTTGGGAAGCTGTGCACTGATGCCAGTGCCTAGTCCACCCCTTAAGCAAATTTTAGCACTTTTTTTCTGTAATGGTGATTAAAACTGTCATTGTATGTGTTTTAACAATTCAGTTTGCGAACTCATCCTAGAAAAGATGCTTGGAAGGGAGAACCAGATGCTGGTGTCAGTGCCTATCCTCCCAACGGGAGTACTTCTGACCTTAGTTACATTCAGCAATGAGGTATGCAGTGGTCCTTCTAGGATGAGTTCATGAATTTAATTGTCAGATGTCCTCTTTCGGTATAGATACAGTTGTAGACACAGATATAGACACAGGCACAGACATAAATACAGCTCTAAAGATATATGGGTATATAGGGATAGATAGACCAGCACAAAGCCCGTCTTACCACTCTCTCCACCCTGTTTGATGCATAAGTCTATGAAAACTGCCTGGCTCCTGTCAACAGTGTGCCCCTTGCTGACAGGATGGATTCTCTGTGGGTTAGATGAGACCTTGAATAAAATTCTGTGAACATGGCAGGGTTTGGTCATGGACTCTACATTGCTAACGTCCATAAGATTTTTTTTTTTCTGTAATTAGGTAGAAAGTCATTTTAAGGAAACATAGGCCAACTGACCATGGTAGACTACCAAACACCAGCCGACTGAGATACCCCCTCTTTGGGGAGTTATGACAACAGAATCAATTAGACAAAAGATTCCCCTTACAAGTATTTTCTTTGCCTGATAAGCAGTTACAGATCCTAAGCCAGTTAAAGCTGCTTTACAGAGACTGTACACAAACCTTCTTGTGCCCTTGATGTAAAGAGCCAAATTCTACATCATTTTCAGGTAAAAACCCAGTCCCAAATTGAACACAGAATGTACATATCATACATCAGTACATTAACTCACCACATAGGCACTTGGCTTTCTCCGTAAATATTCCTAAATATTCCCCATATCTGATGACTTATATGTAAGATAGACTGTGAACATCTTCAAGGCCATTGCTCCCTTTCCTTCTGAGGACCACGTACTTACAGTTTCCCTGAAGGTTGTGTTCCCCAATCTGCAGATTGTTCCTCTGGAAATAAAATTCTCTCCTTTCCCTTCCTCCAGAGTATTCTTGGTCATTTTTTTTTTTTTTTTGGAGACAGAGCCTCAAGCTATCCCCCTGGGTAGAGTGCCAGTGGTCATTTTTTAAACCACTCCTATAGACATTTGAGTGCCAATGCTTCATCCTAAAAAAAAGTACAGTGTTTATAAGGTTTTCTTCCTTCGGTGGAAGGTCTTTACATTCTTCAGGTGAACCAAAGGCTTTTCCAAGATGCACATATATTAGCTCTTACTGAAGTAGGAAATCAATGACACATAGGAAACACTCAGCCAAAATTGGAGTCTTTTAATTTTTTTTAAAGTCCATCAAGAAAGTTGTTCTATTACATTTTATAAATGAGACTATCTTTGTTAATCTTCAGAAAACTTTTCTCAGCCAGGTGTTGAGACGGGCACCTGTAGTCCCAGTTACTCAGGAGGCTGAGGCAAGAGAATTGCCTAAGCCCAAGAGCTGGAGGTTGCCATGACAGCTCTACCAAGTGTGACAAAGTAAGATTCTATCCCCCCCAAAAAATGAAAGAAAGAACAACTTTTCTCTAACTTTAATGGTAGTGTTCCTCAATTTATTTATGCTTGAAGTTTATTGGCTAGTGTTATATAAATGGAGACTGGCAGTGTATGTAGAGAAAAAACCAGATCTTTATTCCTTGAAACATCCGAAGATTCACAGGGCAGTCACTTGCAGTAAACATACACACACAAATTCATACACATGCAGACATCACCCATCAGCAAAATGCACATGCACACATCCTATTTTAAGTGAATGTATTAGATAGAAATGATTGTATTAGATAGACCACAGTGTCACATAGATGTAATTTTTTCTACTTTTTTCCCCAGATACTTTAATTGAAATATGTCCACTTCACTAGAAAAGTTATAAAGACCAGGTTTAAACTGTTATGCCTTTAATTGGAAGTTTAGTAACTCAAATTCACATTTTCAATGAGAAACAATCAAATTCCTCAAACAATAATATGAGATATAATAATATCTACTTTCTACCAAAAAAAAAAAAATTCAAAAGCCACCTGAGTACATGACAGATAGTATGTTTGGCATGTATTCTGACATACCTTGCTGGAGTGGCAGTTTGCAGTAGTGGTTTTGGATTTCTCTGCCACGTGTGTTCTATTCCTGTACCATGACATGCATCTGACTGCTGTTGATTTGTTCTGTGTGCAATGGTTTTGGCCCGTTAGCTCTCTAAACAGCTTTCCCACAGGCTGAGGTATATTGTTTGCAAATGTAGTGTAAAAAACAAGAGACCAACAACAGCTACAACAAAACATGAAAATTCACTAGAGATCACTGGACATTACTTTGGCATGAGAAAAATAAAACATCTTCTACTAAATGAACACATTTAATCTCATATGAAAAACTTACAGACTTCTTTAAATGTTTTGCAATCACTCACACATTTCTCCAGCTTTTCTAACTAAAACTCTGCTTGAAATTACCGTAACTAGACATTTCTATCTTATTTTTTTCTTAAATTAGTGAATCCTTAAGTCACAAATTGCTAGAGCTTGAACATACCTAGAAGAACATACCTAAATAATCAATCCAGATTATTTCCCATCAATGACTGATATTAAGTTTGAGGTTAAAAATAACAATAAACTGACTTAAAATGTATGATACTTTATGAATAGACATTGAGAAAGTTATTCCAGTAGTCTCAAATTAATTTTATGTATTCTTAGAAAAAAGAAAATGATGTCTGGGCGCCCGTCATTCAGTAGTTAGGTGCATGTGGCTGGTGGGTTTCAACCCAGCCCGGGCCGGCTAAACAACGACAGCAAAAAAAAGTAGCCAGGCATTGTGATGGGCACCTGTAGTCCCAGCTACTAGGGAGGCTGAGACAGAGAATCAGTTGAGCTTAAGAATTTGAGGCTGCTGTGAGCTGTGACGCCACAAAACTCTACCAAGGGCAACAAAGTGAGACTCTGCTTCAATAAAAAAAAAAAAAAAAAGAAAGTTTCTTTGTGGTAGACAAATTAAAGGTAAGGACCCAATTATTGGGAAGGCCACATATTTTCAAACATTATTTATTGAACACCCACTATTTGCTATTCCCTAGTTTACTTACTGAGCCTTGAGCAATAAAGCAGGGGGAAAACTACTGTTTGGAGCTTGGGTTTTAGTGGAAGAGTTGAGTTAAAAAAATAAAATTATATATATATAAAATGTATGAGCCACAAAAAGAAACTGTATATATTACATTTTATATACACAAATATATTTATATTTTATATTATATATGTATATATAATATTTATACATAAATATATATTACTTGACAGTGTGTTGTATAGATTAAGAGAAACCACCACAGTTAAAATCAGAAGCCCCTGAGTGTTACTCTAGAAGACTCTGAAACACACAAGACATTCTCTTAGTTTAGTTACATCTTTTAGCTGGTTTTGCCCTAGGTACCTGAGAATCATAATACGCACCCGTCTTCCTCACACTATTTCTCCAAATTTCAAAAATGCTCAAAGTACATTGTAGTACTTTGTAAAGTTGTGTCCCACATTACAATAAAGAAAGAAGTAAATAACAACACAGCAAAATCCCAAGAGGATTCCCGGATCTTAGTAAGTGTTAACAGTCAGCCAGCAAATTAGTATAACTGGCACAAGTCCCATGAATGAAGATTTTTGAGAACTTAAGTCCGTACTCATCCAGCTCCACCCCTAGAATGGAGTGAACTTGGGCCTTCTCCTCAGAGAGGCTTATGTTTTAAGGGAACCGATTTGCTACCTGACAAGTGAGAATGCAATAAAGATTCCAGAGACAGCTCCTGGGAGAAAAAGAGGTAACTATTCAAACCCCTACTAAAAATCACCAATGACTTTTCAACAAGGAAAAGAAGAGGGATGGCTCTACTTTTTAGGATTTTCTATTAATTTTTATTTAAATTTTCATGTAGTAAGTTTAAATTTTCTGTATCTGCTTTAAAAAATGTTGGCATTAGATTTGGAGTTAGAATTCTGGATTAAAGGCAACACTGTTTTCTTAGGTTTTATGGCTTCTACAGTAGCAGTTTTCAAAATATTGTGGACGAACGTAAATTGCTGATTGTAGAAAACATTGGCATCCCTGGGCCCTTGGACACATATTCTGATTTGTTAAGTCTGGAATGTGTCCTACATCATTGAATATGCGTACTAAATAACATTTACCTAATTTAATGACCTTCATAATACTTTGAGAAAAAAATTAAAGGTAATAGACTTCCATGAAAATAATCCCATTTTAAAGTTTGCAAATAAAATACTTATCTGGCTGTTTTTGCTACATATATTAGAGACAGCTAATTGCAGTAGGAAATAAGATAAACATACATCCCTTTAAACCCTGTTCAGTTGCTGTTTTTAAATGTGGTTATTTTATTCCAGTTTATTCCTTTTTTTTCTTGAGGAACTTTTATCAACTACTTAAAAAAAATTGAAACATAATGAAAAATTATACTATTTTTTATTTTACCTAAAAATACATCTCCTGCAAACAACCTACAGAACTGAAAAGTAAGGTAAGGGTCCTAGAGGGTTCTACGCTCTGACAGTTCAAATGAGAGGACTCTGTGTTTAGAAATAGAGAATGTGTATACGTGTACACATGCATATATACATACGTGTGTTTGCATGCAGAATATACACACAAATTTAATGCTATGAGACATACACTGATGCGCTTAGGCTTTTGTTTGGTTTCCTTTTTTTCACACATGATGTTGATGCTTTGGACAATGGACGATTCTAAGAAAGCATGTGAAAAATATCAGCGGAAAAGAAAAGACTGGTTTTGATTAAGGTTTTCAATTGTCTTCTATATGTCAAGAACTTCCTTTTCTCTTCCCAAGTTTTCAAAGGTTTAGAAACATTTGATGGGATTTTATTTTCTCGACTATTCTCTAGTCTACTCTCTTGGGTTCTGAGAGTCATTACTCAATAGGATGGAATTGAGAGGACTCCAGAGTCGAAAATAAATGGCAAACTTGGGTAAAAGCTTAGGAAATCGAATGTATGCAGAATGGTAATGGAACAAAGGATGAAGATTGCTTTTGGAAGACGTGAATGAAAGACACTACAATCCCTTCAGCAATATCAAGGGCAATTACCCAGAGCACTTGTCCAGGTGTTTTTTAGCCCCATTGAGAACAGGAGAGGAAATGGATAAAACGGAATTATTTATTTTAAAATAAGAAATACATTTCTGAGACTAATACCAACAACCATTGTCCTTTGTTGTTATTTGTATCTGTGTGTGCTTGTGTATTTTATGACGTAAAAGAGTCTTGTAATGATATTACGATAAGATTTTCAAATGGGAATTCTTTGATCTCAGTTGCTTTGATTGTGTCATGAATGAGAGAGAAAGAAGTAGTAGCAGTGGACTTTTAGAATGCATTCTATGTCTATCACTCTATAAATTAGAACTCTCAGCGAATGTTTTCTTTTCTTTGGATAGTTTGAAACTGACTGACAAGATGTCTCTGGGGAGTTTTACCTAAATTAGACATGTAGTTTGTTTTTCCATAATCCTCTTCTCCTTTTACTATGCATCTCATTCATTTCCAATTATCTTCTTTCTCATGATAGTGAAAGTTAAAGAAGGTGGAACACTCAGAGAATGTTTTAGATGTGCTCCTTCCTGCCTGAGTTAAAAACCAGCATTTGGAAATGTTTATGTTATAATTTTGTAAGATCCTTCAATAGAAACCTGACTGAGATTAGTTTGCTGAAAAAGACAAACACACATCAATACCAGCAGGAGGACTAAAAATTAGTTTATTAATTTAAAATACCTCTTTAATTATAATGGGGTATTACAAATTGCTCATTTCAGAAAGCCAGCGGAACTCTATTGATTTAAGGAATGCTGGACTGTACTTTGTAATTTCTATGTTCTCCAGGAGCACAATACAGTGTAAGGTACAAAGAAAAGATGATACAACAGACTCACAATGTCTCAAAAGTCATCTTGGATATGAGATAGCTCCTGGAAATGGCTTGTTGCTTTTTGAAATTAAACCTATGTTGTATTCAAAGAATAATATTCAATTTACATTGATTTAATACCTTTCGACTTATATTTTTAAAATTTAGTTTTATCCCTAAGTACATTTCAATGACCCTCTTTTTCTGTCAGTAAAAATGGTAGATAAGTTTACTCTTAATAGAATAAAATGATTAATTAAAAAATATGTATATACCCTGTGTTCTAGCTTTTTCAGTCTAATGAATAAGAAAACATTAAAAATTAAATAAAATTGATACTAGTTTTGAAAAGCTTTTTCTCTAAATTTACAATTTCATTTTTATATCTGAACCATGAGTTTGTTTTAGATAACAATGTGCTCAAACTTGTATATATGTGTGTGTGTACGTATGTGTATGTATATACGTACATCTATATATGTACTTTTTTTTTTTTTACCAATTATTTGCTTTCACAGGATTCCTTTCACCCAGAGTTATCGTCTGACACACACCTCTACCCAAAGCACAAGAAAAATATACCCAAAGTTTTCACAAATTGGAATCGCCGTGTTCTCATTCTTTGTGCATTAAACATTGACATAGAGTTAGGGTTGGAGCACTTATCTTTTGACCATAACTAACATGTAACACATGTTTGGAAATACTTCCCTCAACAGACAACACTTCTGAATGAAAAGTAATATTTGCAATTATTGTGATTGCTAAAAATGTTATTGAGATATGGAAGACCATTAATGTCCTTTTTAACAACTATAATATTCATTCACACCAAAGACAAAGATATCTATCAGATAAAAACCATTTCTACTGCAAAAGTAAATCAAAGACTCTAAGTATTTTAACATGTCCTTGCAGGTATGGATGAATAGTGGGAATATTTGCATTTGTTCCACCTTCCTCCATTTCTTTCTTTCTCTCTCTCCAGCACACACACACATATACATACATGCAGAACAAATACAAATATTTGCACACTTACATATAAATATTTGTCCATATTCAAATTTCTTCCCAATGCACACCACAATGTACTTTATATTGTGGTTTTTCAGTCACAGTATATTTGAGCAATTTTTTAGATTCTGGAAAGAAAATCCCTAATTACTATAGAGACTTTGAAGATCCACAAATAAATACTTAGGGTATATCAAAATTTTACTTCAATGTTTTCTGATTTTAGTCATCTTTGTATAAGGGTATTTCAAGGCTTTCCAAATAAATACTTTGGACTGTAGCTAATAAAAGAATCAAAGAGTTTTTAGTTGTTAATTATTTTTAAAGTCTGGCTAGAAAAAGTTTAAATAAGTCATACTTCTCTTTTTAATTAAGTGAGATCATAAGAATTTGTAACTTTTATTCTTATGTTAGTTTGTAAATATCTCTGAAAATGAATATGACAGAGACCATCTGTTTTAGAATTTTATAATGCTAAATTAAATTCCAATGTAGTTATAATAACTATGTGGTACAGCAATTAAATATATTTTAATATATTGGAATTTAAATTCCAATATTTAAGATATTGGAATATTTAAACCTCTACTATCCACAATTTGGCTAAATAGGACAAAATCGATAAATTAAAGATAATAGTATTAAATTGTTTCATAAACTACTTTTTAAATATTTGTTGGCTAATGTGATTCATTATTATAAAGGAGAAAACAAAGTTACAGATTTGTTTCTTCAGTAGGAAATGAGACAAATAAATTGAAAAAATCGTATGGACATTATTAATGAATAAACATTCTTTTTGTGAGGACTGTAAGAAAAAACTGTATAAAAAAAGTGTCAAGACTACATAAGAGAATATAAATTTAAGGAAGTGGAGAAAAAATGATTTTTTACATTTTTATACATAATTCTGATTTCTCCTTATATTTATAAAAAGTCTATGAGAGAATTCTTATAAACTTCGTTATGTTTTAAAATTTATTTTATTTTATAAATACAATGTTGTGGCACTAACTCTGTATTTGACACTATAGTGTTGCCTTTCTATGTATTTAATTTAAAAATTTTGAATTCTTTAGGAACACTGTTTCAAGTATAACTATGAGCTATTGAGGCATTTCATTTATTTCCCCCAAACCTGACTATTTACCTTAGTTAAGCCATTTATAATATCATATGCAATAAATTTGATTATTAATGATCTTTATTTTTACTTGCAAAGTCTGAATGAAACAGAAAATTCCTAACTCTTTCCCCATGTCTCGTTAGGAGGGAAGAGATTGAAAACAGTCTTGCTGAATTACCCCAGGTAATTTGTATACAGATCTTTGAAAAACAATCAGAAATTTAGTCAGATGAAAATGAGTTTTCGGTTGAAATAGATGAGAATAAATAAGCAGTGCAAACAAGTTCCTAATCATTTTCATTATGAAAGAAACAAAAAGAAAGAACATAAACTTCATTATCAAATGAACAGAGGGAAAGCTAGGCCTTCATCAGAGGGAGTTACGTGGCTGTGCTTCTTAGAATTCTTTTCTTCCCAAATCAACCCTCACACATGGAACAAAGAAGCCAGTGCCTTTCCTCTCATCTCTCTTCTTGTCCCTACTGTTTTTAATAATGTACGTCTGACATGCGAACAATCAAGCACATGTTCTTTCATTGTTGTCTGTTCTCAGCTGTCTGATAATGGCTTAAGAGGAATGATGAGTGGAATCACACATCAAGGGTCTCCTTTGTTGATAGCATAACCAGGGATGTATTTCCAATTTGCAGTTTGGTGCTGCGGCTTTAGAAGTGGCGCATTTGTTTGATATCCACTTGATGCGGTGCCATTAATCTACCATACTCAGGGGTCAACTGTCCGGACAATGTGTGAATGAGGAATCAAAGAAATGGACTCTGAAGAAGTTTGTGAAAAATAAAAGAAACAGTTTGTTTCCCGGTTTCTTTTTTTAAATCTCTAGACATAAAATAACAAAATATCACTCTGCAAAAATCTAAGCGTACCATATGATATGTACATACGTTCGATACCATCTATAGATTTGGCCTAAAAAATGTTTCATGTTTTTCATAACGAATAAAGCGTCAATCTGTTCTATGTTTTACCACTTGGAATTAATCCAAGACCAATTACTTTACAGATTATCCTCACAAATTTTCTGGATCTCAAGCTCTTTTGGGGAAAAATACATCTTTTCAATATTTTAAACATTTTCTACTACGAGCATGTGTTACTTGAGCAATACTAAAAATTGTCTTTAAAGTATAAACTGTAAAATCTGATAAAGGCTTTGTAAAAAAAAAAAAAGCCTATGATTATAAATATTTAAAAAGTCCTGTTTCAGAATTATAACTTTCCCCCCTGCCAATAATAGCCTGTTGTTTCCATAAAGTCTATTTCTTTAAAAGACTACCATTCTCTTAATACCGAGACTGCATTAATTACATTAATGATACATGTTTATTATATAAATTGATAGTAATTAAAATTGTCTTTTCTCATATTGAAGCAATGTTCACTGTCAAGAGATTTAAAGGATTCAACCACAAAACTTTTGTTCACACATGTACAATGTGTTACTTTCTGCTTTATTTCTCCAAAACTAAAGTAAAAAAGATTAAATTCTACAAGATTTATACTCTTTTGACATTAATAGTTATAGCTGAGAAAATTGGGGCATTTTAATGCAGGTAATCTGGATGATTCCACTTTTAATTCAAACATCTCTTCTGGTAAAATTGATTTTAATACTAAGGCACATTGGCGTGAAGATTTTCAGGAATATATATATTTACATACCCAAATTACCCATACTACACAAACAACATATAGAAAATAAAATATTCACATTGGATTACTTGAACTTAGTATGTAGTAAATTATTTTACCAGGTTTATTTTTCTTACGATTGTCTTTTCCTGAGCTGTTGTGCGTAAGAAACAATGGAATTACTATGTGTAACTTGAGTAAATACTATTTAATATTTGAAGAAAATAAGTGAAAAAATGACTAAATTCTGTGAAGCGAGTAATAAATCATAAAAATGTAAGAAGCTATTAAATTGATAAGTGTCATCACTTCTTGGCCTTTTGGCTAAGATCAAGTATAAAATTAATAAATGTCAGCTTTTAGGTCAACCTAGTGAAAACTCTTTTTAAACGAGTACTTGCTAAAAAGAAAGACTTGTTAATGAAGTACCATTATTTTATTAAAAGTCTGAACAATGAAGTGAGCTTTTGTAACTACTCGTAGAAAAGTCTCCTCACCTTAAAACTTCTGCAATTAAACAATCTATTTTTACTCTTTGTTTTGATATGCACTTTTTTAAGGCAGGAACTCCTTTGAACATAACATCTTGAATAAGATTATACCTCCTTGGCAAATGGCTACTAGAAAAGTAGCCTTTTAATTCTATTTTTAACAAAAACTCTCCTATGTACAAAAATAGGCTGTCAAAAAACATGAGTTTTAGAAATAAATTTTTACTATAATGTATGCACAAACTTTGAGTTGAATAAGAGGTTCTCACAAAACCTTGATCTGATTAGATTTTTCCTTCAGCAAGTCTAATCATACCATAGGATACCTCCAAAGTGGCCATACGTAGGGAAAATGGAAAACTATAGTTAAATACAACTTTTTTACAAAATATTCTTTACAAAGTTTTACAAATATTTACAAAATGTTCTCTCTATATTGGACACCTCTTTGTAAAATTCTGTATGGGATATTTTAATGTTAAAATATAAATGTATAAAGGCACATTTAACTACAATTTCCCTATGTACATATGGCTGTGCAACTTTTGGGACATCCTGTATATCAGGGGAGAAAGGTAGGCTCTGATCAGGGAAGAAAATTAGAGATTATAGTATTTATTTGAGTGAGGAAGAAAGATAACATGCACCAGGGAATCTTCCAGACCAAGTGCAAATGCTATTGTTTGCCTTTAAAATGAACCCTCCTTTTAGCTACTGAATAGCTACATATTGTTCTTCTGGCCTTCCAATAATGTCTCACAGTAGACTATAGCTCAAGTTGAATGATACAGGGTGTTCTCTATATAAGATATCTCCAAATCATAACATGGCTAAATTTCACTTTATGATGGCCTATTATTTAAATTGAACTTGTATTGAAATACCTAGCTGAAATTTTATTAAGAGATATGAGATTTTATTTACTTCTATGCCTACGATATTGATAACAGCAATTATTTTCAGATAAAAGAAAAGTAAATTCTAAATAAATATAAATAAATTCTATATTAAACTTTGCTGCCAAAAGACACATTTTTTATAGGTACAATTAAAATTGTATCATCCTTAATTTAGTTCATTTTAAACATCAAAAGGTAAAGTTTGTCCTTCTGAAATTACTTTATGGAGTTTAGCGATTTTCTGTTCCTAAACTTCCATTTTCAAGGAAGATGCTAGTTTCCTGACCAATGTTAATGAATTTCTCTTTAAAATGATCTTCAGAAGAAAAGTACCAACTGTTTTGTCCTAAAGAGTGTGAAAGTTGTGAAGGTTAAGTGTGATATAGGATTAGAGTGAATAGAAACTACCAAGTAGAATTAATATAATATTAAACACTAATTTTAAAATGCAACAGTGTAGCAAATTTATTCATATTAAAATGTGGATGCAAGAAGTAGCTTCTTCCCTCTCATTTTTCATAAGGTCAAACTTCACTAAACAAGAGAGATAGCTTAGCAATTTAAAAATATTCTAGTATTTTCTATGTCTTTTTGGTATAACCCTGAAGTTATCCAAAGTTCCTTTCCTACAGAATTGATTTTGCTAACTCATTCTTCCCCCCTAACCCCCCACAGAATATTACACAAGTACAAATGTTTTGGTTATATGAACTCCTTTACTATGATTTGAGATAAGGTAATATGTGTGTCCATGATGCTGATTGTGTATTTTGTACCAGTTAGGTGTGAATTTAGCACTTCTCTCCTACCCCTTCCACCCTGTTCTCTGTTTAGTTTTACTACTAAATGTGCCATGGGTGTTGACTGATTAGTTCTGATTATTATTTATTTATTTATTTCAGAGTCTAACTTTGTCACCTTTGGTAGACTGCATGGCATCACAGCTCACAGCAACCACAAACTTTTAAGTTCAAGCAATTCTCTTGCCTCAGCCTCCAGAGTTGCTGGGACTACATATGCCAGCCACAATGCCCAGATGTGTTTTTTTTTTTTTTTTTTTTTTTTTTTTTTTTTTTTTTAGAGACAGCGTCTTTCTCTGGTTCAGGCTGGTCTCTAACCCATGACCTCAAGCAGTCCACCCACTTCAGCCTCCCAGAGTGCTAAGATTATAAGCATGATCCATTGCCAGCCTGGTTCCAAATTTAGTGGTGAGTTCCACTGTAGTGAGTACACGTGGTGTTTGTTTTTCTATTCTTGTAGTATTTCATTTAGAAGAATGATTTCCAGTTCCATCCAGAACAGAAGGCTACAGCTACAAAAGGCATTAGTTTGCCTTTTTTTGTGTGTGTGTGGTTGAGCACTACTTCATGTTATTCACATACCACATTTTATTAATCCATTGATGTATTGATAACAGTCGGGTTGATTCCACATCATTGCAATTGTGAATTTTGCTGAAGTGAACATTCAAGTGCATATGTTTTTTGATAAAAATTACTTTTTTCCCTTTGAGTAAGTACATGACAGTAGGATTGCTGGATCTAATGGTAGATATATTGCTTAGTTCTTTGAGGTATCTTTATATGATTTCCATAGAGGTTATGGAAATACTAGTTTGCCATCCCATGGACAGTGGCAAATGTCCCTTCTCTCCACAGCCACACAAGCATCTGTTGTTTTGGAATTTTTTGATAGAAGCCATTCTCACTGGAATTAGGTGATACCTCATTTTGGTTTTGATTTCCTTTTCCCTAATGATTGGGGAAATGTCACCCTCTTGTTGAGCATTTTGTCATGCATTTATTGGTCTATCTTCCTTTGTAAAACTTCTGTTTGTCTTTTGGTCACTTTTTCATTGGGTTGTTTGACTTTTTTCTTATTGATTTTCTTGAGTTCTTTATAAATTCTGTTAGATGTGCAGCTTGCAAATATTTTCTCCCATTCTGTAGATTTTCCATTCACTCTCATGATTTTTTTTTGCTATGCAGAGTGCTTTTAATTTAATCAAGTCATATTTATTAATTTTTATTGTTGCTATGATTTTTATTGTTGGCTTTGGAGTCAACTTCGTAAATTCTTTGCCTAGGGTGATGTCTCTAGAGTTTTTTCAACCTTTTCTTCTAGAATTCTTGTAGCTTCTCATGCCTTTGGTTTAAGTCTGTTATCCATTGTGAATTTATCTTTG
>CAUYQV010146101.1:0-16441 GCA_963574575.1 Galagoides demidoff | reverse complement strand
CTCCAACTCCTGGGCTGAAGCGAGTCTCCCGCCTCTGCCTCCCAAGTAGCTGGGACCACAGGCGCCCGCCACAATGCCCGGCCATTTTTTGGTTGCAGCCATCATTGTTGTTTGGCGGGTCTGGGCTGGGGATTCGAACCCGCCACCTTAGGTATACTTGGCTGGTGCCTTAGCCGATTGAGCCACAGGTGCCAAGCCTATCTTTTCTTTCTCATTTGACTATAAGTACAAAGAGAAACCAGGCTATACCTTCAACACTTTGCTTGGAAATCTCCTCTGCCAAATATCCAAATTCGTCACTTAAAATTCCTCCTTTTCACTCAACAATAGAACACAATTTGACCAAATTTCTGCCACTTTTTAAGATGACCTTTCTTCAGTTTTTCAGTAACATGTTTGTCATTTCCTTCTGAGACCCCACCAGTGTTAAAGAAGCATCTTTAACATTCATGTTTCTACCAGTATTCTGTTCAAGATCATATATGTACAGTCAGCCCTCCATATCCACAGGTTCTGCATCCATGGGTTCACCTGCTGCAGATCAAAAATATTCGGGGCAGGGCGGTGCCTCTGGCTCAAAGGAGCAGGGCACCAGCCCCATATATCAGAGGTGGTGTGTTCAAATCCGGCCTTGGCCAAAAACTGCAAAAAAAAAACATGCGGGGCAAAAAAATACAACGATAGAAAATAGTATAAAAAACAGTATAACAACTATTTATATAGCATTTATTTTGTATTGGGTATTATAAGTAATCTAGAGATGATTTAAAGCATAAATCATAAAATCATTAAAGCATAAATCTGTATAGGTTCTGTACAGACACGGCACCATTTTTCATGTAGGAGATTGAGCACTTGTGGATTTTGGTATCCCTGGTGTGTAGGGGTCAGGAGGCCCTGAGACCAGTGCCCCATGGATGCCAGGGGATGACTGTTTTCTAAGGCAGTAAAAGCTTTCTCTTCTGTGCTCCTCACTTCCTCTGAACCCTCATCAGGATCATCTTCAAAGTTCATCCTCTGCCAATCATCCTTTCAAGGAAATCTAGTCTTTTTCTATCATGTACCTCAAAATTCTTTCAGCTGCTTCTTACTATCCAGTTCCAAAGTCTCTATTGCACTTTTAGGTATTTGTTATTTTAGCACCTCATTTCCCTGAACTAGTACCTGGGTTAATTTCCTAGGATTCTGTAACAAATTACCACACACTGGGTGACTTAAAACAATAGAAATGTATGCTGTTATAGATGTCCTATAGATAGGACTTTTGGAGGCCAAAAGTCCCCGGTCTCCAGGTGCTGGTGGGGCTGGTTACTCTCTCTCTGAGGGAGACCCTGTCCCAGGCCTCTCCTTGTAGCTTGTGGCTATCGCTGGCAATCCCTGGCATTCCTTCCTGTGTAGATGAATCACTCCAATCTCCGCCTTCATCTTTATGTTACCCTCTACACTTTTCTGTCTCAACAAGGACACCTATTATTGACTTAGCAGCCACTCTCATTTAGGATGATCTCATACTTCCACCTAAGGTTACATTCATAGGCACCAGGCGTTAAGACCCGGCCATTTCTTTCACCACCATTCAACCCACTTCAGGCAGACTTCCCATGGAAGGTAAATGGTAAGGATTTAGGAGGGATGCCAAGGCAGGTAAGAGATGAAGCATGTGTTGGAACCTGATTTTCCTACTGCCACAGGAGCGCCCCAAGAGTGCAGTGTTCCCAGGTGAGGGGAAGGTGAAGATGAGTGTGGAGGAGCAGATAGACCGAATGCGGCGACACCAGAGTGGCTCCATGAAGGAGAAGCGGAGGAGCCTACAGCTCCCAGCCAGCCCAGCACCCGACCCCAGCACACGGCCTGCCTACAAAGTGGTAATGTCTCCACAGCTACCCCCCAGGCACGAGCCTGGCATGTGCCATGCAACCCACTCCCAGGGTGTGGCCAGCCTGGGCCAGGGCGGTTTGAGGGGAAGGAGGTAGAAAGAGCAGCAACCCTGGCAGCTGGGAGAACTAGGGAGAGTTACTTCAACAAGTGTTTTCTTTTTCTAGTTTAAAGGAAATAATTAACAAAAAGGAATTCTTTGATTATTTTTGTTGAACTGAATTATACAAAAATCATTTGACAAAGAATAGTACAAAATCCACCCCATAGAAGTTGCCATCACTTATATACATTTCTGGTGCAACTTCTACGTGCTTAGCACAGGCCTGGCTATTACGAAGATGATCATAATAGCTCACCATTGATGGGACGACATAATTCTCAGATCCTTTTCATGTTATTTCATTTACTCTCTTCAACAACATTGGGTTACAGATTATTATCTAGGGAACCAGAGTGAGGAGAAATGGGATTCCTGGACCTTATGGCTATTAAATGCCCAAGGCATCTCCTTAATTTCTCTTTCTACTAAATTTCAGAAATTATGACTCATAAGTCCAACCCTAAAAGAGTTTACATTTTAGTTGATGGATTAGAATTTCTATAATATGGGCCAGCCACAGTAGCTCACATCTGTAATCCTAGCACTCTGGGAGGCAGAGGTGGGTGGATCACTTGAGTTTATGAGTTCAAGATCAGACTGAGCAAGAGTGAGACCTTATCTCTAAAAAATAGCCAGGTGTTATGGTAGGGGCTTGTAGTCCCAGATGCTTGGGAGGCTGAGGCAAGAGAATCACTTGAGCCTAAGTGTTTGAGGTTGCTGTGAGCTATGATGCCACAGCACTCTACCAAGGGCAAGAAAGTGAGCCTCTAGCTCAAAAAAAAAATTCTATAATATGAAACCATTAGAAATGAATACAACACACACAATTCAACAGCCTAAAATATTTGGCACAGAATGTGAATACAGAGTAGAGTACAATGGGGAAGACAGCAAGTATAGGCAAGAGACATGGGTGAGATTTTACCTCTGGGGCCTTACAGGTGGGCAGGCTTTGGGTCAGCAGAATGGAAGAACAGCTCTGCAGGAGAGTACAGAGGGAGCGATGGGGTGGTGGCACACCGGGAGAGTGAGGACATGGGCACGGTAGAGCTACCTGGAGGCGTGGGCAGCAGGGGGTGGTAGTGACAGTGCTGTCCCTTAGGTGCGCCGCCACCGTAGCATCCATGAGGTGGACATCTCCAACCTGGAGGCTGCACTGCGGGCAGAAGAGCCTGGTGGGCAGACCTATGAGACACCCCGGGAGGAAATTGCCCGGCTTCGCAAAATGGAGCTGGAGCCCCAGCACTATGATGTGGACATCAATAAGGAGGTGAGCAGAATGCAAGAAGATGGTACGGGGAGACCCTGTCAGAGGATGTAGGTGGTGACATCACTGCCTTCACAGCTCTCCACCCCAGACAAAGTTCTCATCCCTGAACGGTACATTGACCTGGAGCCTGACACTCCCCTGAGCCCTGAGGAGTTGAAGGAGAAGCAGAAGAAGGTGGAGAGGATCAAGACCCTCATTGCCAAATCCAGGTAACAGGCCTGGGTGAGCTTCCGCTTCCTCTGCCCACCCTGGTACTTAGGACACTTGGGCCACTAGATGTCGTTGGGACATAGAGCCTCCCCAGGGGAGAGCTCATGGAGGCAGTAGTTCAAGACAGCAGACCAGGCCCAGGCATCGGCAGGGCAAGCACGCTGCTGCCAGGTGCTAAACAGACTTGCTGGGCTCATACACATTACATCAAGACAAAACTGCAGGGTTGCCCTCTGGTGACTTCTTTTCCCCTTCAAGGCTGCCCTAAATGTTCACTTGAACCTTTTAATTCATTTGCAAACATTGAGGGTAGGGGTCCCAACCTGTGTTTTGCCAGGGTCCCACTCACTCCTGGGGTCAGCCTTGCTGGGAATCAGAGACTGCACACTTATGGGCCCTGGCCCTCCCTGCCAACCTCAGTCCGCAGGCCCCCCCCAGGCCAATTGGCCTATCCTGTCCCTCCCTCCATGTCTGTGTGTCTGTGCCTCTTCAGTATGCAGAACGTGGTGCCCATCGGCGAGGGGGACTCTGTGGACGTGCCCCAGGACTCAGAGAGCCAGCTGCAGGAGCAGGAGAAGCGGATTGAAATCTCCTGCGCCCTGGCGACCGAGGCCTCCCGCAGGGGCCGCATGCTGTCTGGTGAGAGGGGCTGGGCCTCGCTCTGCCCTGCCAGGGAAACCAGCTGACCAGGTGTAGGGGAGGAAGTGCAGTGCTGCGAGGGGGGCAGGGACAGAGAGGTGCTCCTCGAGGTCAAGGTGAGCATTTATTGAGCACCAGGTACTGTGCTAGGCTCAGGGAGGTGCAAAGGGGCCAGAGTTCTGACATCCTGGAGTGCAGAGCTGGGTGATGATCCGTAGAGTTGCTTTATGGAGGAGTGGCCTTGCAGGGAGCACAGGGAGCCACTCTGCCAGGGCAGGTCAGAGCAAGGCAAGGCACAGAGAAAGGTGATAACTGAGCAGGACTGGGAAAGATAAAAGTGTTTCCCAGTGTGGAGAGAGGACCAGGTATTCCAGAATACCTTTCATTTCCCCTTCTTGCTACGTGTAGGTAGGAAGACTTGAAGAAAAGATTGTGCAGGCAACCGAACAGTTGAGAGTGTTGCAATCACCCCCGTGGTTACTGACCCAAACCCACTTTGCTGCTGTGAAGAAAAGGTCTCTGTGAGGAACTGGCTTCACACTGAGACAGAGACTAATGGGTCCCAAGCAAATGCTGACAGGGTCCAAGTGAACAGGATTAACGTCTTCTTAGCCTGAGACATCATCCCAGGATAGACAAGAATGTAGCCGAGCTCCGAAGAATGAAAGAGATTCTGTCAGGAGAGAGCGAGTGAGGCATGGAGCCTGGGAGACAGCCCTCCTCATTAAGACAGGGGGTTGGGATAGAGAGGTAGGGTGAGAGTGAGAGCTTTGAAAGCTGTCCTTAAGAGGAATGACCCTAAAGGGAACCATGGTTTGAGATGCCTTTGGCAGAGGACAGAAAGACCAGGTGTGCAGCCCAGGTTAGAGTCAGACAAGAAGCAGGTAAGCACTGTGGTAGGAACACAGTAAAAGGGGTGGCATTTCATGGTGGTGATTAAAGAGGGTTCAAATTCTGGTGCCCTGAGGTTCTATTTCCTTATCTGCAAAATTCAAATCAAAATACCTATCTCCAGGTCTGGTAGTATGAGTATCAGAAACAACTATGCCAAACACCTAGCACAGTGCCTGGCATTCAGTAAGTGCTCAGTACATGCTTGTTTGCTGTGGTAGTGGTGTTAATAGTTGTAGTAGTGTTGGTGATGCTGGTAGCAGTAGCTGAAATAGCAATAGTTGAAGTAGAAATAGGAATTGTTCGTTGTTTTTCTATTTACTTGAAACCTGGATATTTTTAGAAACCGAAGGTTTTGGGCTACAACAAAAAGGATTTAAGTAATCCTTAAGGAAGAACCTGCTGAAAGGGTATAATGGACTTTAGAATGGGTGTCCAGGGAAAGCCATGGAGGTGTTTCAGGGAAAGGCTGGCATTTGGGCTGGAATTGAGGAGAAGAGAAGGGATGGTTTCAGAGAGCCCCATCCTTCAGCCAAAAGGCAGCAGAACCAGTCTGACCACAAGGAGGGAGGCTTCTGTTGAACCTCCCTGTAGTTTAGCTGCAAAATGAACTTGAACCTTCCCAAGATCAAATTCCACATGCTCTGGGCCAAAGGCAACTTCCTGTTTCAAGGGGTTAGAGCCACAACACCGGTTTTAAAGCTTCGCTCTGCCCCTGCCGCAGCCCCTGGCTCTCTCTACTGCAGTTCCCCAGCCAAAGGTTCCGTGAAAACAGAACCCACCCGGCTGATCAGATTTCCCTCTAGATACACATGAGCTTACATTTCAGGGTCTGTGTGCTGCAAGCAAACGGTCACCTTGCTTTTGCCAAAACCTCAACTATTTAAAAAATGGCTGTGTAGGGCCAGACCTCAGACTTAGCCACTGATCCCACTACTCCTGGCCTGTGGCCCAGATCCCTGGCCCTGTGCCCTGTCAGCGCAGCCAGGGCTAGACCTGGACACATGCAGTGTGGGCACAGGTTCATACCTGGGACACTGTGAGTGCTGGGCACAGATCACAAGGTCAGCGTGCAGTGGGTGCAGGATGTAAAGTGCCCGTGTGTGGGTGTTCAACATGGGTAATCATTGATGAATGTTGAAATGCTTGTAAATCCACCTGGTGTGTGCAAATTCCAGTGCAGAGGATGTGGGAAATGTGGCATTTTTGAGTTTATACGTGTGGCACGGATGTCATGTGCAGTGTCTGTATCTGGTAACATTTGTAGATACACATGTATTCGTGTGTATTCAACTGTGCAGTCGTAGGGGTGGAGAGAATGTTTGAATGCAGATATAGGAATATGTATATGTGTGTGCACTTATATGCAAAATGGCCAAGAATATTGTGTGGAGACCTATTATTTATGAGTCTAGGTGGCATCTGGTAAGCTGTTGGCGTGTAGATGTACATATATATGAGTGTCTGGTATATGGGTAGAGGTAGTGTTTTTGAATGCACGTATTTATGACTGGCTTTCTGGGGAGTATGGGAAATGATAAAGCACATTTGTGTGTATGGGTATAGCATATCACTGCAATATTTGTGAACATGTCTGTGTAGGATGTGAAAGAGCAGTTTCATGAATGTGGTACATATGACTGATTATTTCTGCATGCAGATGTGGTGGCACTTGTGACTGCCTACATTATAGCATCATGACTATCCAATACACGTCTCCTATATGTGAGTTTTGACTACAGTATTTCTCTTTTTTTTTTTTTTTTTTTTTTTTGAGACAGTCTCAAGCTGTTGCCCTGGGTAGAATGCCATAGCGTCACAGCTCACAGCAACCTCAAACTCTTGGGCTCAAGCAATTCTCTTGCCTCAGCCTCCCAAGTAGCTGGGACTACAGGTGCCTGCCACAATGCCTGGCTATTTTTTTGGTTGTAGTTGTCATTGTTGTTTGGTAGGCCCGGGCTGGATTCGAACCCTCCAGCTCTGGTGTATGTGGCTGGTGCCTTAGCCACTTGAGCTATAGGCACCAAGCCCTCTTTTTTTTTTTTTTGAGATGGAATATCACTCTGTCCCCCAGATTAGGTACCATGGTGTCATAGCTCACAGCAACTTCAAACTCCTGGGTTCAAGCAATCCTCTTGCCTTCAGCCTCCCCAGTAGCTGGGACTATAGGCGCTCACCACAATACCTGGCTAGTTTTTCTACTTTTAGTAGAGATGGGGTCTGGCTCTTACTCAGGCTGGTCTCAAACTCCCGAGCTCAAGGAATCCACCCATCTCGGCCTCCCAGAATGCTAGGATTACAGGCATGAGCCACTGCACCCAGCTTGACTACAAAATTTCAATGGATATATTCCTTATATATATTTAGCATTTTTCTGTCTTCTTAAAGAGGTTCTATTTACATAATTAACTTTTCTCACTCATTTAGTGTCATTATTAATATCCTTATTCTGCTGACCTCTGTTAGAGGGATGTCCTTACAGGCTACAATCAATGTAGATCTGTTTGTAGCTATACTACATGTTCCTAAACTGTTAGACTTTTAAAGTGATTATGTCTACTTTTTACAAAAGATTTTCTCTCTTCAGTTATACCTTCCTATAGATGTCAGTGGGCCCCAATTCTTCTTTCTCTTCCAGTTTTCCTGTTTCTAACATCCCCGGGCCAGCAAGTCCACACCTATTAGAATTGTATATAAATAAGAGTAACCAGACTCCCAGGGTCTCTCCTATGCGTAAATTAAAACAGCCTCACTATACGTGTAGGCTGCAGCGGCTAGTATGGCTTCCTGAGATATTCCTTGCTGTTTTTGTTTTCTCATCTGGTTTAGAAGTTGAGGTTGCCAGATGACTAACCACGGGGTCAGTGATGTGTACATGCACACGAATGTGTATCTGAAAGTGTTTATGAATGCATTTAGACCGTGCAGTGGCAAGTGTACTGGGTCACGTGGAAAGGCGCAAGCTTGGAAGTACACAAACACACACATGTACGTGAGTTGTGTATAATGAGTGTAATGATACGGTGTTGCTGGATCCTGTGCGCAAACTTTGTACCGTGTGTAGGCAGACACAACTCCACATTCATGCCAGAGCTGTGTGTGTTCTGTACATTTGTGGGTGTACGTAGAAATATGCAAACCCAGAAGCCACAACAGCCCTTTGTCTTGCATAGAGGGCAGGGAAGGTGATAGGTGAGGGCAAGGAACTGGGAGGCTCAACCTTAGGACACCTCTCTCAGTGGACGGACGTGCAGTGTGACCCTGGCTGAGGTCTGGTTCTTCTCTGAGCCTGAGTGAGGATGCTGTCTGTGCCATCCTCCTGCCTCGTGGCTGTGGCGAGGATGCAGGAGGGTCTGGACTGCGTAGAGCTTGTCCCTGGTGATACATCTCCCTCTCTCATTGCCCTTCCACTTGCTGTTCTCAACATGGAATAATAATGATGATAGAGTAAAATCTCATTAATTCAAATATCTCCACTTTAAGGCTTGTAACGATTGATTTGTTTAGGGGTGGACTGGAGTTTACTTTCACTGGATTGATGAAAAGGGCATCTCAAGTGACAGCAGGGAAGGTGTTTCTGAGCCCTTCACTGTGTTCAAGTACAGAACTCCCTTTCAGTCTATGAGAAGCCGCCATTTTCGTGGCAGTGATTAATAGGGTGGTCACTTCATCTGCTCCTTAAATGGGGGCCTGATGATTTGGATTAGTGTGATTTTACTGCACTATTAATCATTATCATTAGCAATGTCCACTGTATCTAGCCTGCCACTCCCTCGTTCTATCTGCACAATGGTGGAGAAGTCTGTGAATCTCCCCATTGTGTGGGTGGGAGGGGAGCCTTGGCCCCCAGAGGCCTAGCCTCACCCACAGTCACACTGGTCCTCAGCAGAGCCTGGATTAGGCCAGGTCTCCTCCGGGGGCCTCACACCCTCCTCCGTGGCGCCGGGGGAACAGAACAGCTTGGCCTAGCTTGAGCAGGCCCTGAGCTCCGCTCTCCTCTCTGCTTGCCTCCCTGCCTTGCTCCCCGCCTGAGGAGAGCCTCGCTTGCTCTGGGTGCCCCCATTCACCTCCCTGTTCATTTCTGTTTCCAGTGCAATGTGCCACCCCAAGCCCTCCCACCTCCCCTGCTTCCCCGACTCCACCAGCCAACCCCCTCTCGTCTGAATCCCCACGGGGCGCCGACAGCAGCCATACCATGCGGGTCTGAGCTCTGACGTAAGCAGTTTTCTACTGTATTTCATCCACACCGGGAGTGGGTCCCCTCCCCCACCCCCACGGAGCCATTTAGCCCTCTCATTCTGGCGTTGCTTCCCCACCAGCCCAGTGCCCTGTGCTGCTCCTCCCCATCCGTCCATCCATCCATCCTCCCATCCTCCCGCCCATCTGCTTGAGCCCGCCAGCGTCCCCACGCGGTGCTGGGCTGGACCTGGCTGAAGGGCTGCTTCTTGGATGTTGCGATGCCAGTAGCCTTTGCTTCTCCAGAAGCAGACAGGGAATGGAGCTTCGCCCTCACCTGTCCACTGTCAGGGAAGTGCTCCACCCCTATGCCTCCTGCTAGCCAACAGGCTTCCACCTGTTGAGGTACACAGCAGTCCTCCTGCAGGGCCCTTAGAAGCCCCTGGAAGCTCCTTCTCCACTCCCAGATCTTACTATAAATTAACACTAGATAACTAGTGTCTAGATAACTAGTGATAACTGTATGCCCTTCCCTTACCCCTCAAACACAGCTGCTCATGGGCGGAAAAGTAAAACAGAGAATACTGACTTCTATTCCTTTGTTGCCCTCTCTTGGGGTGAGGGAGTGGGGTGGGTTTCCACCAGGATGTGGCAGGATGAAACTTCTTTCCCCAGGAAATTGGCTGGGATCATCACTGTGCAGCCCTCTTCTCATCTGATTTCTCTTTTCTCCAGTGCAAGCCCTGGCTGAGGCCAACGCTGCGAAGCTCCACAGAGACACATTCTGAATCCGTCCTCTGCCCACCTGAGGTCCTGGCTCCCCACCCTGACCCCCTGGCCCTGAGCTCCCGTGGAAATGTTACAGGGAACCAGGCTGAAAGCCAGGGGGTGCTGCCAAGAAGAGTGTGGATACCTCAGTGTCTACTCACCCACGACGCCTAGTCCTGAAGCCCCTTGCTACTCATGTCGTGGTCCTAGACCAGGGCCTGAGATGGCAGGTGGGGAGTGCCGTCCTCGCTAATGGCAGCATCACAAGGAGCTTCGGCCTGGCTTTGGCCAGGTTGTGGTGACCCTCTTGGAACATTCCTTGATGGAGAGTGTGCCCTGGTGGGGAACACTTGGCTATCTTAATTCAGGACCAGGGTGAAGAGGAGATGGACGGTCTGCCTCTTGGAGCCCACTTGACACCAAGGACAGCACCTGCCATCCGTCCCTTCCCCATCAGCCCCACCCTGCTGTCCCAGGGCACCAAGGGCTTTGACACGAGATCTCTGCTCATGGGGGCTCCTCTGGGGTCCAGTGGAGACTGACTGACCACCCTGCTTGAGCCAAAGACAAGATGATAAGAGATGAGGAGAAGCTTTCAGCTTGCGGAGGGGCAGTGCTGGCTGTGGCTAGAGATCAGCAGGTCTGTGCAGCGTCTGAGGGCAGGTTGAGAAGCAGAGCAAGGAGTGGGGAGAGATCCTTGGAGAGTGGGTGAAGGGGAGGCAGCAGGACACATTGGCAAGTACAGAAGGAAGGAGGGAAATGGAGAGAGGATGTACAGGATTGGTTTCCCCAGGAGGAGCCTTAGGTTAGTGCCCAGTGCAGTGCCAGACTGTCACCTCTGTTGCCCCCACCACACCCCTTGGAAGACCTACCAGTGGTGCCTATCGTGGCCTCAGTGGAGGTGTTGGTGTGGAGACTTGGGTGTGGGGTAAAGGGATTTGGGGAGCAACAGCCTGGGAAAGGGCCCTGTGTAGGTCTGCACCTCCTGTCTGCCTCCCCATTGTGGGAGGAGGGGCAGAGAGAAGGACTTGTCTTATGTAGGGATGGTCAGCCTTAAGGCCTTGCCTAACCAGTTTCATGAGATATTTTTGCCTGTTCCATCTAGAAAGTGCAGTGGGCTAGCTGAGAATGTGCCCTGGGGAGGAGGAATGAGGTCTTAATCTATAAGAGACCAGGTTCTAGGACCTGACCCCTCATCCCAGGATCCTAGGTGAGGACCAGTTGAGGCTTGGTGCTTTCACAGTCAACCCACCCAGCAAGGCCAATAGGGGAGAGACAGACAAGCAAAGTGTACTCTTCCTCTGCTCCACCCACCTTGAGACGTGGTAGCAGAGAGGAGGAAGGAGAGTGACCTGAGGACGCTCCCAGGCCTGCTCTTTGCAGCGTTGCTGCCCAGAGACTTCAGCCTGACCTCCAGTGGTCCCCAAGAACAACTGCTTTATCTTCCACCAATTCCTCTCCACTCCTTCATGGCTGGGACAGGTACTGGTTCATATGCAAGTAAAGATGGCAATTCACTCAACAAATATTTATCGAGCACCTTTTATGTACCAGGCACTGTTCTAGGTGCTTAGGATATTCTCATGCTTCTGAGGGATTACAGACCGGGAGGATGCCACATATCTCCACTTCCAACAGGTGGTTTTGCCACATCTCCCCTCTTCACAGTCTAAGTACCCCACAACTGTCCTTTCTCCTCTGCACACTAGCAGATGGGATCGGTTCCCAGGTCACCCTCTCTCCCCTTTTCCACATACCTTTCTCCCTCTACAAGAAACAGATTTTTCAGGGCCTTTCCTGCCTGCCCCTTTCTTTGTCTCTCCTTTTTTTAAGTAATATTTTTAGAAATACATGTACAATACCAAGAAATAGTATCTGCGCCTCTGCACCCTCTCTCCCATCTCTTGTTTCATAAAGCTGGCTCTTTATGTTGCTTTACATGCCTTAATATATGTTTTCTGGAGATTATACATATTATAGATATATATGTAATATATATATTTGTTGGGATGTCTGATCCTTTCTTACAGCTCCTGCCCAGGCCCATTTTCTCTCCCTTATTTTTCATACCATTCCTCGCATATCAAGGCCATACCCCTTGCCTTTTTAATCCAAAGAAGGGGAGAGGAAAGACTTATTTTAAGACAGATCTATTTTACGCTTTTGTTAAAAAAGCAAATCTATTTTCAAAGTATCAATGTCTGAATGGAATTGGGAAATGATGTGAGGAGATTGAGGCAGCTGCCTGTAGGTCCCAACCCTGTGCCCCTCCCTCTGCCCCAACAGCTTTCTTCCTTCCCATCCCCCTTTCGGCAAAGGGCTGGTCCCCAGAGCTCACCTGGGGAGCATCTTGCCGGGGCAGGGCGTTCCCTTGAACGTCCTGGTCTAAGGATCAGCTCTTGATGACCCTCTGAGGTTGTCAGATATGAATCTTCTTGAAGGGACTGTTTACAGTTGTATGCACAGAGGACACCCGTGCAGACACACACGTGCCCCAGATAGGCTGCTGGTGCACCTCTCTTCTCCAGCCGGCTCGAAAGGGCAGATAGTTTAAAGGCAGCTCATGCTAGACAGCACTAAGGATGTCCCTGACGGTCCCAAGAGATGGTGAAAAGCCCAAAGGAAGCAGCTTGGGATACTCATATGCCATCCCTGGTCCTTTAATGCAAACACATAGGAGTTCTTTTTCACTTGAGCCCTCTCTGATCTGGGTCACAACTATGACATCTGTCTCCATCTGTGACCTTTCTCCGTGGGCCTGTTCTTTAGAGGTTAGTACCGCTGTCTGGCATCCAGACTGTGAAATCAGCTTCGGAGCTCAGGAGGGTCCTACAATGTAACATCCCAGTTTTGCCCAAGAAGCCCTCAGGACATTTTTTCTGGTGGGCTGCCATAGGGGTGCTGAACCAAGCCAGCTCAGCTTTCCAAACTGCTCATCAACCATCGAAGTAGGCAAGAAGGCCCTTGCCTTGCGAGGGTTTGGGCCTGATGGAAATCTTTGTCCAGCTAGGAAATCAAGAGTTTTAGCACAGAGCTCCAGGCCAGCATTTGCAGCCTGACCTCCCACCTTGGGTCCTTGCTGGCACCTTGTGCCCAGAATGCTATGAATGAACAGGACCCAGATGGGAGCCCAGGGCTAAGTAGCCCACTGGGGAAGCCCTGGTTATTCAGCCAGGGCCTTCTCAATTAGCACATTACCTCCCTGATCAATAACCAAGAGGCTGCAATCAAATACTGCTACTGTCACTTTAAAGATTTTCCGAGGTCATAAGCTGCACACTTGCTCTCCTGCCTTAGTGAGAGGCATGTACTTGGGGCAGGGCTGACTACAGCAAGAGGGAATCAATTCCTTTCCCTGTTAAGCACCCTCTACCTGGCAGCTCTTAAAACTAAGGAAAAATATTATATATATATATATATACATATATATACACACACATATATCTATTTATGCACATATTGGGGCCAATTTGATTTGCTAGTATTAGACAATAAACCATACAAGGAAATATATGATCTCAGTGTCTTTCTTTAGTATAAAAGTGACCTTAGAAGAAGAGTTAAGGTTAGATAGACACAGGGCATCTCTGTTGGGGGACCAAACAGCTGTAGCACCCCCTTAGCATCTTTCTAGCCAATGACCCCCTCCCCAGAGAGGCGGGGGCATCCTGACTGAAGTCAAGTGAGAGTTTGCTTCCTCCTTTCAGCAGCAGCATTTTTAGATTTAGGTAACCGAAGAATCCCAGTGAGTTCTGCATTTGTACCTTGCAAGTTTGTATAAACCCAATACAGGAAATAAAATGAATGGTTTGTATGTGTGGTGTGTGTTTCCCACTCCATGGCTGCCCTCTGGGTCTGTGACAACCTACAGGCTCGGCAGGAAAGTGGGGAGGAGTTTGAGGGGCTGGTCGGGGTACAGAGCCTCTCACCCTTCCTCCCTCAAGCCTCAGCCTGTGCCGCTTAGCCCTCCTCCCCGGGAGCTAAGGGGTGGAGGTATGTGACCAATAGCAAGGTCATCCTTTCAATCCAGGTGACCCCAAATCAGGGTTCATCCTGAGGTCCTATATGGTGGTATGTTGGTCTCAGATGCTTCAGGCCCTGCCACGGTCCCCTTGGTTTGTCTCTGGGTAGAGGGTAGGATGGTAGGAGAATTGATTTCCTAGCCATTCTTGATTACTACACAATGCCCTGTATGGCTCTTTATAAGTAAGCAATGTGATGGGAGGTACCAGAAAGCCCATCCCAGTTCTTCTCATTTGGCCTCAATCCCTTTGGTTTATTTCTCTGGGCAGGTATTTAGTGTTTACCAGTTGTTGATGCTCAGTGTGAAGGACTTTACCAGAGCTTTTCAATTTGAAATCTCTGTGACAAATAGAAGTCAAGAAGCCATTTAGATTCTATGGGCTGGATAGTGGAGAGAAAAGGCAAGCTTGGGTTAGTGGCAGACCTTAGCTGGTTTTTGCAGGTTGTCAGAGGGACGGATGGGTCAAAAAAAGAAGAAAATTGAGGAGAGATGAGAAAGCAAGCGTCCTTTAATTCCTGGTTTGGGCTTTAATGGCTGATGCAGAATTCTGGACACATGTTCTCATTTCTAAGGGCCAGTAGAGTGGTGCTCAGTTTTCAAATATGGCTCTATTTTGGATTTGGTAACATCCCCAGGAAAGTTATAAACCCTGGGGTCCTTTGTGAACCAGGGAGAGTTGGGAGTAGATGTGAGCTCTAGACAGAGACCTTTGAGGATGGGGAAGGTGTATTGGAGAACTTGTTACTTTGTGGAGCCTGAACCTTTATCTGAGCCTCCATCTGGGCCAGAGTCAATGGCAGGACCTTGGAGCGGAGTTGAACTGTGAAACCACAGCACCACTGTGACTCACTGTATTCATGACCTGGGGCTGCTCCTCTCCAAAGATGATGGTAGCAGGTGTCTGCTCCACCTCCTGGCCCAGATCAAACCCCTGAACAAGCCAGGTGCAGGTTTGGAAAAGAGGGCAGTAGTCAAGAAAAACAAAGGGAAAAGCAACAGGCAGGATGCGCTTTAGGGAGCGGTGCTCTGTAACTGGGTAACAATGCATTTATTCTGCAAGAGAGGCCTGATCAGACCAGGCAGGCAGGCAAGCTTTAGCCCCTGCTGCTGCCAGGGAGTTGGGGCACACCACACCATACCCCATCCTGAGCTCCAGGGTGACCTCACTGCATGGCTGGGACAACTGTGAGAGAAGTAATGTGTCACACTCAACTCTCAGCCCTGCTCCTTCTAACTACCTGAAGACTTGGGCAAGTCACTAAAATTCTGGAGTCTCAGTTTCCTGTCTATAAAATGGGGCGTTAACTACCTTCTTACAGAGCTCTCAAGAAAGTCAAATGAGAAGAAGGATGAAAAACACTTTGAAAACTTGAATTCATTTCCAAATGTGAGGAGGTGGGAGTGGTGATGTTATGAAGGTCCCCTGGCCACCTGCAGGGGCATGATGAGAGAAGAGGGAGAAGGTTCCCAGGCCTCCTCCTGCACAGCTCCGTGGCCTTCACTGGAAGACATCACCAGGGCCCTTGCCAGTCAGCCTGTGAGGTGTCCGTCCCCGGCCCAGTTCTGTGCCTCCAGCCCCAGGGAGTAACTACATTACCCCACCCCTTCCAGGGAGTAACCATACTGCCCCATCCCTTCCCCACAGTGGCCCTGAGACTACCAAGGTGATGACCAGCCCCTGCCTTCTAGTGCCTACATTCTCCTTCCTGGGGTTGTCCCTATAAAGGGGCTCCTCTCCAGGAGGGTGGGCTATGGACAGTCTCTCTGGGCTCAGCTCCAGTTGCCAGAGAATCAGGCCAGCAGGGCCCAGTTCCATGAGATTCCAGTTCTCCTAAGCTCACAGGTGGGTTCCACAGCTGGCGAGCGTTGGGGTTGTGGGGAGGGAGGGGTATTCCAGCTGCTGTTTTACACACCTGTGGGAGCAGTTTAGAACCACAATGTGAGATGAGAACAGAAGTCTTTCATACAACAGCATCTTAACAGTAGACTAATAATATTAATAGCAACAGTAATTATTCTAACTGTACTACAGTAATAATAGGAATAACAATGGCTCATTAGGTGCTAATGGCCGGTGCCTGGTTCTATACAGTTCCTCTGCATTTACACACTAATCCTCATGATATCTCTAAGTGGTAGGTACTATTAAATATATATAATAAATATATACTATATATATTCATATATAAATATATTCCAAGAAGCTGAGACACAGAAAGAGTGAATAAAATGCTTAATGTCTCACAGAACTAGGAGGAGGCCCAGGGCGCTGACTTTAGTTTTTTCACTGGGGGAGTGATACTGCCCCCTAGGGGTTGTCTTGATGATAAGGAGACACAACTCTTTTTTTTTTTTTTTTTTTTTTTTGGAGATGGAGCCTCAAGCTATCCCCCTGGGTAGAGTGCCATGGCATCACAGCTCACAGCAACCTCCAACTCCTGGGCTCAAGCGAGTCTCCTGCCTCAGCCTCCCAAGTAGCTAGGAC
>CAUYQV010146097.1:0-16531 GCA_963574575.1 Galagoides demidoff | reverse complement strand
AGAATTTTAGGGCTCGGCGCCTGTGGCTCAATCAAGGCGCCAGCCACGTACACCTAAGGTGGTGGGTTTGAATCCCCAGCCCGGGCCCGCCAAACAACAATGATGGCTGCAACCAAAAAATGGCCGGGTGTTGTGGCGGGCACCTGTGGTCCCAGCTACTTGGGAGGCGGAGGCAGGAGACTTGCTTGAGCCCAGAAGTTGGAGGTTGCTATGAGCTATGACGCCATGGCACTCTACCCAGGGACAGCTTGAGGCTCCGTCTCAAAAAAAAAAAAAAAAAAAGAATTTTAGAAGGACATGAACATTCAGACTATAGCAGATCATGTTCTAAAAAACTTCAGATGCAAAACACAGTATATGAAAGGCAACCAGCTTACTGATCTGACATAACCAACGTAGACTAGTGGGAAAACCTTTGCTGTAATCTGTTATCTCAGCAATACTAACCACACCAAAGCTTGCAAAAAACATACTCAGAATATATAACACTGATTTCAAATTTATAAACTGATCACTGACTCACCTAATCTGAACCTGATTTGCTATAATTCTTTAAATTGCCTTAAATCTTAACTCATTTTAATAGTCCTATAGAAAATATTACCCTCTTCCACAGTTATCTTCAAAAAC
Source organism: Galagoides demidoff (assembly GCA_963574575.1). Lineage (NCBI taxonomy): Eukaryota > Metazoa > Chordata > Mammalia > Primates > Galagidae > Galagoides > Galagoides demidoff. The sequence continues at coordinate 15,901 of CAUYQV010146097.1, read as the reverse complement.
AGGCAAAAGTCTGGGGTCACTGCCTAGGCATTCTAGAAAATAAGTTGAGTCCCTACAAAATCCCTTTGCACGTAAGTTCTAGAGTTCAAAAATATAAACAGAAAAAGTGAAACCATAAGTACTAGAAGAAAACATGGGAGACCGTATTTATAACCTCAGAGTAGAGAAATCCTTCTATGATATGAAACTTAGGGATCATTAAAGAACTAGACAGATAAATTCTACCATGTAACAACTTCAATGTATCAAAAAGAAATAAGACCAAAAAAATACCTAAACAAAATGGGAAAACTTATCTCAATACATAAGACAAAGAGCTGTCAACTGAGATTCCCTCCTCTTTACCTCCTATAGTTCAAGTCCTATCAATTCTATCTTCTACACATCTTACCAATCTGCCCGGGCCTCTGTCTCCACTGATGCCACCATGCTTTCCCATCCAGATGTACATGAACTCTCTGTAATAACTGCACAATACCTCATAGTGTGGCTCTACTGCTGTTTATTCAACCATTCCCCTACTAAGGAACATTCACTTATTTCCAGTATTGACCATTTTAAGCAATGCTACATTAATGATTCTTGGACATATATCCTAATTCTTGTCCCTTTTTTTGATAAGAATTTCACTTTGTTGCCCTTGGGAGAGAGCGGTGGCGTCATAGCTCACAGCAATCTCAAACTCCTGCGCTCAAGCCAACCTGTTTCCTCAGCCTCCCACGTAGCTGAGACTACAGGCACCCACCACAGTGCCAATAGAGATGGGGTCTTGCTCTTGCTCAGGCTGGTCTTGAACTCGTGAGCTCAAGCAATCCAACTACCTTGGCCTCCCAAAGTGCTGGGATTACACACATTTAGCCACCACTCCCAGCCCCTAATTTTTGTGCTTTTATGGCTATGGGATAGATGTCCACAAACCAACATTGCTTAGTAACAGGGATCTTTTTTTTTTTAAGGCCAATCAAGTGATGCAGTAGGAGTGGAGAAGGAACAAGAGTCTGTAACTGGTTATACTGGTTATATCAATTAGTTGTAAACACCACTGCACTCAGACCAGCCAGGGGTATCTATTTTTAATGGAAACATATATTCCTCTTAATTAAAACATTTTTAAACTACCTACTATATTGCAAGATACTATTCTAGACACTAAGCTACAAACTAGCATAGCAATAAGCAAACATTTAAATGCCCTGTTCTGGCCAGGTACGAAGGCTGAGGCCAAGAGTCTGAGACCAGCTTGCATAACATAGAGAGACCTCACTTCTACAAAAAACTTAAGAATTAACCAGGTGTGGTGGCATGTGTCTGTAGTCTCAGCTATGTGGGAGGCTGAGGCAAGAGAACGGCTTGAGCTTAGGGGTTCGAGGCTGCAGTGAGAGCTATGATTGTGCCACTAAACTCCAGCCTGGGCGACAAACACTCTGATTCTAAAACAAATAAATACGTAAGTTAAACAAACAAATGCCCTCTTCTCTTTAAGCTTAAATTCTAAGTTAGAAGGGTCAAGGAAGAGACAACAAACAAAAGAAGTACAAACAGTATGTTAGAGAGTGATGAGTGCTTTGAAAAAACACATAAGAAAAGGGCAGAGAGTGCTTGGGAGGGGACTGCAATTTTATTTAGGGTGGCTAAAAAAAGCTTCACTGAGAACATAATATGTGAGTACAGCATAAAAAAGGTTAGGGAATACATCTGAAATATATCTATATATACTACAGAAACAGTATGTACACTACACAGAAAATCTAGAGGAAGGAGGACCTAGGCAAACGGGAAATGGGGCATGGTCCAGAGAAGTACTTTGGGAACCACAAGGAGGTCTGTGAATATGGAGCGGAAGGAAGCAGCAGGGTACAAACAAGTAGGGGATGGAGTCAGAGATAACAGGCTGGGCCCTGTTAATAAGGACGTTAGGCTTTTACTCTGACAGACATGGGAGCCACTACAGGACCCCAACCAGAGAAGCAGTGTGTCCTGACTTGCATTACAAATCTCTGAGGGCCATGCTGGAATATTCTTTGGGGGGGGAGGGAGGTAGAAGCAAAAGGACAGAAACAGATCTTGCCAGACAACATTTCAAAATATGTTAACAATTCACATTTCTACAGCTCACACATGAGAACATTGTACACTATTCCCTCCTTCAACTCTACCAGTAAGAATTACCGCACTTTTAAATTTTGCCTAGATGGGCAAGAAGTGACTGTCTCTTTAATTGACATTTCCCTATTTAACCATTTGTATTTCACTTATGAGAATAATTTATATCCTTTATTTTCTCTTTGTACTGTCTTTTCCTCATTGATTTGTGAGAGAACTTATATGTGTTAGATCATAGCCTGTCATCTGCTGTTTTTCTCAAAATGTTATTTGCCAATGGCTCTTTTTTCATATTTTATAGAAGTATAATTTGCATACACTAATACACACTGATATGTTTAGTTCAGTGAGTTGTGACAAATGTACACACCAATGTTAACTACATTACCAATCAAAATACATAACATTTGATCATCCCACAAGGTTCCCTTTTTTTTTTTTTACTCTGTCACCCTGGGTAGAATGCTGTGGCATTAGCCTAGGTCACAGCAACTTCAAACTCATGGGTTCAGGCAATCCTCTTATCTCAGCCTTCCAAGTAGCTAGGACTACAGGTGCCTACCACATGCTCAGCGAATTTTTCTATTTTTAGTAGAGACAGGGTCTCACTCTTGCTCAGGCTGGTCTTGAACTCCTGAGCTCAAGCAGTCTACCCACTTGACCTCCTAGAGAGCTAGGATGACAGGACTGAGCTAGCCCCAGAGCTGCCTTTTACCCCTTTGTCATCAACCTCTGTTCTGATTTCTATCACCCTTGCTTAGTTTTCTTGAAATTCACAAAACCAGAACCACAGAGTAGCAGTATATGGCTGGCTTCTTTTTCTCAGCAATGTCTGATATTAACAGATATGTCATGGAAAGTATCATTTTTTCTTTTTAAGAATGTCAATTTGTTCACTGTGTTATTTGCTATAAAATAAGTTTAAAGTTTTTATATGTCCCTACTGTAGCTTCCAAATTTATGTTGATTTAAAATGTCTTTCTGGCTAGCCCCAGGAGCTCACATCTGTAATCCTAACACTCTGAGAGGCAGAGGCTTAGAGGATCAGATTGCCTGAGCTCAGAAGTTTGACAACAGCTTCAGCAAGAGCAAGACCCTGTCTCTAATAGAAGTAGAAAAATTACCCAGGTTTATGGAGCCTATGGTCCAGCTACTTAAGAGGCTAAGGCAGGAGGATCACCTGAACCCAAGAGTAGGAGGTTGCTATAAGTTAGGCTGATACCACAGCACTCTAGCCCCACTCCTCTAACTCCCAAATCTCTCCACCAGTCCCACCTTATAGCACTTGGCACACTTAATAGTATTTGCTTAATATGATCTTCCCCAGTATACAGTGAGCTCCACAAGGACAAAGACCATTCCTATACTCCAGTATGTAACCACTAAACTCCAGTACATTAACTGGCTCACAACAAAATTAGTAAGAAATGTGGACACAACACAAGACACTAAAGGTGTATCATAGAAAAAATAAGAAAACGCTTAGTGAGCCAGGCAAGGTGGCTGGTGCAGGTTAAGCCCAGCACTTTGGGAGGCCGCAGAGGGAAAATGGCTTGAGGCCTGAGTTAAAGACTAGCCTGAGCACAAGGGAGACCCCATCTCCATAAAAAACAGAGAAATTAGCCAGGCAAGGTGGCATAAGCCTGCAGACCGAGCTACTCAGGAGGCTGAGGCAAGAAGATCACTTGAGCCCTGAAATTTGAGGTTTCACTGAGCTATGATGATGCCAATGCACACTAGCCTGGGGGCCGAGTAAAGACCTTATCTCAAAAAAATTAAAAAATTTTGAAAACAAAAGAAAAGTAAAAGCAAATAAAACAAGAAGATGGTCAATGGGCTAATGACTTAAGAAATTTAAAAATTTTAAACTTAAGATAATTTCTGCCTATAAGATTTCCACACTACCCCCAAAAGATCACTATTAGTCAAAATAAACTGGCATAACTTTTTGGCTCGGCACCTGTGGCTCAAGTGGCTAAGGCACCAACCACATACACCTGAGCTGGAGCCTGGCAGGCCTGGGCAGGTTCGAATCCAGACCAGCCCTGCCAAACAACAATGACAGCTGCAACTAAAAAATAGCCGGGCACTGTGGCAGATGCCTATTGTCCCAGCTACTTGGGAGGCACAGGCAGGAGAATTGCTTGAGCCCAGGAGTTGGAGGTTGCTGTGAGCTGTAATGCCGCGGCTCTCTACCCAGGGTAACAGCTTGAGGCTCTGTCTTAATAAATAAATAAATAAAATAAACTGGTATAACTTTTTGGAAGACAAGCTAACATCTTAACATCTTTGGCCAAGCACATATTACTTTTGTAATTAGAGAGAAAATGCATTTTTAAAGTGTTATCTAAACTGAAACTTGATTTTTACAATGACAAATGTTCTCAATTTTTAAATGTTCTCTATTTATAAACTCTAGACATCTCTCCAAAACTAATGGCCAATAAAAATGATTTTAATTTCAAGTTGATAAAACCACTGCACTCTAAATATACAATCTCTAATACTGTACCCCTTGATTGATAATTAGAATCAAAAAAGTGAATCTGAAATAAAAGGTCAAATCCTTACTTGATAGCCACATGCTCAAGACTATATTCATTTGACTGATACTTATTTTACGTTTGATCTTAGCCAAAAGGCTGAGAAACAATAGACTGATATTTTTTATAAATTAGTTCCAGTAGTATACAACAAACTAATATGACACTTTAATGCAGTCACCTTGAAATTCCTGACTGATAAGTCAGGTATTTGAGTATGTTCTCCCCAACATCTTGTTCTACAACCAAAGCTGGTGCATACAAATACTTTTCAATCTTACAGAGTAAAATTTAAGTATGCTCTACTCTGAAAGTAAAACCTACCCTGTAATTGCCAGAGTCTTCTGTACCTCTCCAAGAATGGGGAATTCAAGAGTTAATATTATTTCACAGTTTTCGTGCGAGGCACTGACTTGTACCACTTGGTGCCTTCTCTATAGAGACTAAGACAAACTACACAAACAGCTCTGAGCAAAACTAACACTTCATGCAGGGATTGTGAAATGAGTTTAGTTTTGACTGTTAAGTTATTTTCCCCCTTCTTTCTACACTGACAAGAATTTCTCAAATAAATGAATGAATTATACCTACTTAAGTAATAAAACACAACACAGGACTCCTACACATAGGAGTTCAGACATTTGGGGGAAAATCAGTCATTCCCTGCCATCAAAAATGTTAAAACTGTGCATGCTATTTGACTTGGTAATACCAATTCTAGAAACAGAACTTTAAGAAATCACTGAAGATACATTCAGAAGGTATCCACTATTCTTACAGCACTTTTCTGTAATGGGAAAAACCTAAATATCTCATGAGTTTAGTTACATACTTTGTGGCATAATATGACCATACGAAAAAATGACTACATTTAACAAAAAGTATATATAGGCCAGGTAATTTCCTCTGACTAAAATTAAGCATGTCAGAGTAAGGACTTTGTTTTATTCAGTGCATAATCCCTAGCCCTCAGAAACAATGCCTGGCTGAACTTAACGACTGAATTTGAGCAATCCAAGAGAATACAGAAAAGGTTTTGGCTAGAAATATACATAGCAAAATCACATCACATGTCCATTTACTTTACAGTAAAGCAAAATATAAGAAGAAATCATAAAAGTCATGCATGCTGGTTTGCCCTTTGCCCTGGGGTTTAAGTGGAGAGAAAACATGAATCTACTATTCTCCTCATAGTACTCAAGTCCCTGTAACTCTCAGATAGTAAAAACCACAATAGACAAGTGATTCTTAGTATTTAACAGGGGATTTTTAAAAAAAAAAAAAAAAAGGCCATACCTAGTGGCTCAGGCTTGTAATACTGACACTCTGGGATGTCGAGGTGGGTGGATTGCTTGAGCTCATATGTTTGAGACCAGCTTGAGTAAAAAGCAAGACCCTATAGAAAAACTGAGGCAAGAGGATTGCCTGAGCCCACAAGTTGGGGGTTGCTATGAGCTATGACACCACAGCAATCTACCCACGGTAATAGCTTGAGACTCTATCTCAGAAAAAAAAAAAAACTGTAATATAGGCTGGGCATGGTGGCTCACACCTATAATCCTAGCACTTTGGGAAGCCAAGGTGGGGTAATCTCTTGAGTCCAGGAATTTGAGGTTGCAGGGAGCTACAATGACACCAGTGTACTCTAGCTAGAGGAAAGAGAGAGACCCTGTCTCAAAAACAAAAACATAATATGGTCCTAACTATAAGCCTACTACTTGATCTTGTGCTCCACCCAGAAAACAGAAATTTTCTCCAAAGCTAGGCTGCTGAAGGATTTCCAAGAGTCAAAACTGTGAGGAAATTTTGCCTTAGAACATGACTTTAGAATCCAGTCTTCCCACCCTCAAATAAACTATAACTCTATTATATGCTATGTGGATAATCACAGACATATCTGGGTCATTGATATGTACATTGTCTTTATTTTACTTTCTAATATTTGTTCAATTTATAATTGTTGCTTTAATAATAAAAAAAGCTATATTTAATTTGTTAATAGTACACAATAGTCCTTTCAATATTCATTGCAGAAATGCCAGATCTGGTATTAATATTTCTCTACTTGACCTCATAGAAAACTGTCAATTGTTAATAATTTACTCATGCATCACATTTATTTTAGCCTATTGCTCTATGCTAGTGTAAACAATTTCTTAATTAATAAACATGTAATTTAAGGTATAAGACTTTTCAACAAGAATCAATGCAGTTTATTTCTATTACGATTCACTTAAATTTGTATGGAACTAAAAAATTATTTTATTTTTTAAATCCAAAATAAGGTACCTGAACATCATAGAGTGCTACAATATTTTCATGCTGAAGTTCCTGTTAAGAAAATTGAGAATGAAAAATATTTATAGGAATTCTTATAATTTTATTTTGATATGCAAATAAAAACTAAAGTAATACATAAAATGATTTCTATTATGCTTCTATTAATAGAACAATTCGCTCTATTAAGTAAGAAGAAATGTGCCTGATCAAACTTTATTCAGGACCCATATATTTTTTTTCACTACCATCATTTGGATTTCTACCAAAGTGAGCATTCTCATTTATAAAAATAAATGCTATAGTTAGTATGACCACAGACTTTCTACTAGTCTTCTAAATGTAATATACAATTTTTAACAGCAATAAAGGCATAAAATTTCAAACTGTTTTTTTAAAAAGCACAGTATATGCCTGGAAGAAAATGAAATACAACTAACTCTTAGCTCAAAGAGCTGCAATTCTTACCAAAGAGATTTCCATAGGAAGTAGTTTTGAGGAAAGCGGGTTCTAGGCTAATATTGGTTTGGAAAACAGTGGGTTAAATATACTGAAATCAGTTTCTTCATTGTAGAATTTTTCAGACTTCAGAGCCCCACGCTTTGTGACTCTCCAAGAAATATTTAGTAAACAGGATTTTCCAAACTTATTTGACCATGGAACCCTTCTTTTCTTAAAGCATTTCACTTCAGGCAGCGCCTGTGACTCAAAGGAGTAAGGCGCTGGCCCCATTTGCCAGAGGTGGCGGTTCAAACTCAGCCCCCAGCCAAAAACTGCAAAAAAAACAAAAAAAAAAACAAAAAAAAAGAACCCCAAAAATCAAAGAATCTCACTTGGCTAACACTGGTTGTTAAGTGTTCTCAAAAGACCACCTCAAACAAAAATAACTTTCTTCAACTTACAAGGGAAAAAAAACCCCAAATGCCCCCACTCTCCCCTCAAAACTTAAAACAGTAATGTGAAAAAGAACAACAGAAGAGGTAAGCAATGTGCAAGATGAGGTCTGCCTGGCCCTCTTCTCAAACAGTAACACAATAACTAGAAGAAAGAAAAGAAATTATCTGAAGCCAGAATCACTCTTCACAGAATCCCTCTAAGCTTCAGCCAAGAGCCACAAACATCTATTCTTAAAAACAGCTTCAGAGTACTAGATGTTTCAAAAACAAACAAACAAAAAACCCTGAGTATGCAAAAATGAAAGCATTGGTTGAAAATTCTCAAACTTGGATCCAACTACCCAAATTGCAAAGAATGGCACCATGTATTCACTTAAAGTGTGTAAGACTACATAAAGTAACATACCTTTAAAATTTTAATTTCCTTTCCAAGCAGTATTTGTGATTTTGACAAGTTCTTTTTATTAATACTTTTAATAGCTACCTCCCAATCAGTTTTCTGAAAAGGAAAAACAGTGTTACTCCTGGAAATTATTCCACAGAAATAATTCAACAGGAAAAAACTGTAAGCACAAACATGTTTTACCAAATAAATGTACAGCATTAGGAAAAACAGAAAAGAAACCCAACTCTCCAAAAGGAAAATGATTTCATAAATCATAGCATTAACTAACCAAAGTCCTACAACACAGCTACTAAAAATAATAAATATGATGATCACATAGTAACTAGCATTAATGAAGAAAGAATTATGGAGAAATGTGGAAACAAACTTGGTAGAGTGATATGGTTAACTGAAAACAGCATTTTTTAGCTAGGCAGGATTACACTATGTTTTAACTTTTTCTTAAGTCTTAAGTTATTTTCATAATGAATGAAAAGTAAGCAGTATTTCACTTAATAAGCAACGAAGTCAGCCTACTTTTAAAATGCACCTTGGCAACAATCAGAACTGCCAGACTTCACAATTATGTTCACTCCCGATGTTCCTTTCCAAATTATTTAGATTATAAATCCTCGTGTAACCCTACTTATGAAACAGCAAAGGCTTTAAATTTTTTTTTAAGCCTTGAACATGCTTTCATGTTTATTTGGATTAAAAACTAAGCGTCCAACCATCTTTTCCACTCAGAGCCTTCTATCTGACCCAGGAGGGGAAGACTGCACGGGGCTCGTCGGGGCTCAGGGCAACCAATGCTGGGAAAGGCGATACCTCGGAGTTTGAGAAAGCCTCTGGCTAACGGGAAACCCGCCCATTTTCCGCTGGGTTTGCACTTGTCAACCTCAAAAGTGACAAGCCCTGGCAGAAGGGGGCGGGGATGGTGGGGGGCAAACGAGAGGCCCACCCATGCTCGAGCCTCGACTTGTGCAAGGGGCCGTGAGGTCTACTTTGGGGTCCAGGGTAGCTTCAGGTGGATGGGCTTCTCTGGGCGGCACGCGGGACGAATCCCTGAGCGCGCCCCGGTTACCAAGCACACCGATGAGGAGCGGACGGCGGTGGCCGGTCGGTAGGTGGAGCGCTGCCTAGGGCTTCGGCCTCAAAACAATCTTCGCAACCAAAACAAAACCCGCGACACTGACAGCGAACACAATGGCAGGCCCAGGGCAGCGAGCCAAGTCAGAGGGGATTCGGCTCCACCGCTTCGCCAAGTGTCAGGACCACCCAGTCCGGCTGCAGCCAGGGGGCTCGCCTCGCCGCAGCCAGCGGGGCGGGCGGCGCTCACCTGGCGGTGCCGCCCCCGGAAGACAACGGCGAAGGCCCCGTGTCCCACGAGGTCCCTCTTGCTGTACTCGAAGTCGCCCACCACCTCCATGGCCGCGCCCCCAGGACATACAGAGGGCGAGCGGGCAGCACAGTGGGCGGCTGGGATCAGCACCACGGGCCCGCGGGCCCGCAGGGTGCCCGCGGGCGGCGGGTCTGGGGCAGCCGCGGCCCCGGTCCCCGGTGGACTCTCATGCCGAGAGGCTGGAGCGGAAACAGGGAAGGCCGCCGCGCGGAGCCGGGGTCAGCGAGGCCTGGCCCGGACCCGGCCGCTCCTCATGGCCCGGCTCGCCGCCGGCCGCGGGCTCTCTGGCAAAGCGGCCTCAGTGCTGCCAGGCCAGGGCGCCGCTGCTGTCACTGTGCGCCCCCGGAGCAGCTCGCACGCCCTGAAGAAGAACAGGACCGGGTCCTCCCCATCCTCTCCTTCGGCCTCCTCGGCCCTCCCTGCCCGTGGCGCTGCTGCAGCGACGGCCGCCGCCCTAGAATCTACACAGCCGCGGGCGCCGCTCGTCCCCGCCTCGCGGCGGCGCCAACGCACACACACGAGCCGGCCGCTCCCGCGCCGACTGCCGGCCCTCCGCGACGTCAGCACGTCTTGTAGGGCGCAGCGCGCGGCCAGCTGCGCTCCCTCCGCGGAGAAAAGAAGTGCGCGCCTTGGGGTGCATCCCGCGCCGCTGGGGCGAGACCTCTGTAGCCCTGAGGAGCGGGGGAGGGTGCGAGCCGGCGCGGCCACCTCTCATTACCCCTGCAGCCTCTGCGCTGGGCCTGGGAGCGATTGGAGCCGACCACGCCCCGGGCTCGCGTCCGGAGGGAGGAGCGCTTCAGAGAAGCTGTTCTTGAAGTCCAGCTGCGGGCGGACTCCGAGGGTCCGTGAGGGCAAAGGAGCACCTCCTGCTGCCCGGTCTTGCCCGCGCCCTCTAAACCAGAGGCCATGCTGCTATGTTGCCTCCCTGCCTGACCCTGCTCTGTGTTTACTCGTTCAGGCTCCCTAAAGAAATGGCAATGGGCAGGGACCCTGCACGTGCTGACGTATGTGAAAAGCTGGAGACTACTCAGAATCACAGAATTACATACTTCTTCAAGTGCCCTTATGGGGCATGCTCAGTGTCCCGCCAGTGTGACCTCAGGCTTCCCTTTCTACCTGATTTTTTTTTTTGAGACAAAGTCTCACTCTATCCTCCTCTGTAGAGTGATACAGCGTCACAGCTCACAGCAACTTTAAACTCTTCGGCTCAAGAGAGCCTCTCGCCTCAGCCTCCCGAGTAGCTGGGACTACAGGGGCCCAGCGACCCTTGGCTAATTTTTCAATTTTTAGAAGAGTCAGGGTCTCAATCTTGATCAGCCTGGTCTTGAACTCCTGAGCTCAAGCAATCACCTGCCCAAGCCTCCCAGGGTGCTAGGATTACAGGTTTGAGCTCCTGCACCCAGCCTCTACCTGATTCCTAAAATCGTTTGAGTGACAAGGAACTTAATTGTATACTTTCCTTCAAGGAGGTCTTATGAAACCATTTTATGAACAGTATGTATAGGAAGCTCAGGCCCCATACTTCCGTGTATGTTGAATTTTTTTTTTTTTTTTTGAGACAGGGTCTCACTCTGTCGCCCTTAGTATCACAGCTCACAGCAACCTCCTGCTCCTGGGCTTAGGCGATTCTCTTGCCTCAGTCTCCCAAGTAGCTGGGACTACAGGCGCCCGCGACAACACAGGGCTATTTTTTTGTTGCAGTTTGACTGGGGCTGGTTTGAACCCGCCACCATCGGTATACGCGCTGGTGCCCTACCCGCTCAGACACAGGTGCCACCCATGTTGGGCTTTTTTTTAGAGATGGGGTCTCCCTCTTGCTTAGGTTGAAATCCAACTTGTAAACTCAGCCAATCCACCCACCTCTGCCTCCCAGAGTGCTAGGATTACAGGCGTGAGCCACCATACCAGCTATGTTCAATTTTTTAGGATATTTGCTTTCAGGTTTTCTCACCATCTGGATTACACTGCCTATCCCTGCAAACTGACCTTGGATGGCCTAGCAAGGATCCTAACAACCTCCAGCGTTGAGGCAATCAGCTCTAGAATTCGGAAAGAACCTTCTTTCCTTACACTCTAGAAATGTAGGGTGTCCAAGGTGATTGTGTGACACTGAAAATTTGGAGCCTTCAAAAACTAACAGCTAGTTAAGCAAGTTTGCACATACACACAAAAATTGACTTGGAAGCTCCACGGTGGCCTGTCCCTGTACTCTTAAAATTTGGGGAGGCTGAAGCAGGAGGATTGCTTGAGGCCAAGAGTAGAGACAGGTCTGGGCAACATGGAAAGACCCTGTCTCTACAAAAATAAAAATAAGCTAGCCAGGTGTAGTAGTGCACCTGTAGTCCCAGCTACTTGGGAGGCTGAGGCCAGAGGATTGCTTGAGCCCAGGAGTTTGAGGTTGCTGTGAGCTATGATGATGCCACTGCACTATAGCCTGGGTAACAGAGTAACATCCCGTCTCAAAAACAACAAAGGAACAAACAAAACATGTATTTGGAGATGATTTCTTACCTCATTGAAATATTCTCTACAGTCTATCTTTAAGTAGGATATGGGATTTAATATGCCAAATTTCACCAAATAATAGTTCTTCAGGAATCTCTATCTCACTAGCTGTAGAACCTGGAATGAGTTACTTAACATCCCTTGTGTCAGTTTCCTCATCTGTAAATTGAGGGTAATTGCAGCCCTTACCTCCTTGCTGCCTTTTTGCCTTGCTGGGTTAAGAGGACTTAGTGAGTTAAGAGTATTAAGTACTTGAAACACTGCCTAGCACAGACCCACTGCTTAAGTATTTCTAAAGAAAGTAAAGTGAGCCTCAGTGCCTGTAGCACAGTGGTTATGGCGCCAGCTACATACACCAAAGTTGGTGGGTTTGAACCCAGCCTGGGCCAGCTAAAACAACAACAACTGCAAGAAAAAAATAGCTGGGCATTGTACAGGTATGCGCCTGTAGTCCCAGCTACTTGGGAGGCTGAGGCAAGAGAATGGCTTAAGCCCAAGAGTTGGAGGTTGCTGTGAGCTGCAATGCTCTAGCACTCTACCGAGGGCAACATAATGAGACATTGTCTCAAAAAAAAAAAAAAGAAAGAAAGAAAGAAAGTAAAGTGAGAGCCAAGTTAGCCTTAAGCAATACTCCTCCTCAAACCACTGTTCATACCCCATATAGTTTTCAGGTGAACAGAGACCAAATTTTTCAGCTCCAGGGGCGGGGCAGTTTATCTAACAGACATCTGGAGGATGCGCTTTCTATAACCTTTCTTTACAGAAGCAATAAGTGTAATTTTCTGATCCCAGGGAAGCTGTGGAGCAAGAGAACACCACCACCTGGAGGAAGGCTGCCAGCAGTTCCCTCACATACATTGGAGCAGCTCACATCACAGGGAGCTCAGGGGGAGCCTTCCCCAGCTGCCCAGTTGTGGCCAAAGCTGCTGGCTTTGAGGTCTGTCCACTGAGGTACTTCCTTGAGCTTCAGAACACTCCAGGAGCAGCACTCCAACCTTCCTGCAGATCACCCTCCTGACCACTAGGGGAAGCGAACCCTCTGTCAGCTGAGCCAATGTGTGTTTTACTGACATGTGTGTCTCCATGCTTTTGTCATGAGACAGAATTCATAACCCCTGAAGGTCATACAGAGAACGTTGAAAACACAAAAATTCACAAGGTTGCATTGCTAGAATTCGAAGCTACCTATAATTAATATGCAATCTTGAGATGTTTGTATTTAAAACCATTAAAATTACATCCCCACACAAGGACATAATGAAGATGTTTTTAAGAAACCACCTACCTGACTCGGCGCCTGTGGCTCAATTGGCTGGGGTGCCAGCCATGTACACCTAAGGTGGCGGGTTCGAATCCCCAGCCTGGGCCCACCAAACAACAATGATGGCTGCAACCAAAAAATGGCCGGGCGTTGTGGCGGGCGCCTGTGGTTCCAGCTACTTGGGAGGCGGAGGTAGGAGACTCGCTTGAGCCCAGGAGTTGTAGGTTGCTATGAGCTGTGATGCCATGGCACTCTACCCAGGGGGATAGCTTGAGGCTCCGTCTCAAAAAAAAAAAAAAAGAAAAAGAAAAAGAAAAAAGAAAAAGGAACCACCTACCCACACTGAATTTGGATGTGAGTCATGTCCTGTATTCACAGGCCACACCTGAGCTCCATGGGCACATCATTCAAAAGGAGGGTGCAGCTTGCACATGTAAGGATTTCTGACCCTGAAGCTCATTATTGAAAAGAAGAGAAGGGGTAGTGAGAGCTTTGCTAAGGGAGTGTTTAGTCAGGATTATGTTGGTAAAAAGTAGGAAACATCAAATGTGATGAAGTAAAAAATAAGGAATGCAGCTTAGCGCCTGTGGCTCAAGCAGCTAAGGCGGCAGCCACATACACCTGAGCTGGCGGGTTCGAATCCAGCCTGGACCTGCCAAATAACAATGATGGCTGCAACCAAAATATAGCCAGGCATTGTATTGGGTGCCTGTAGTCCCAGCTGCTTGGGAGGCAGAGGCAGGAGAATCGTTTGAGCCCAGGAGTTGGAGGTTTCTATGAGCTGTGATGCTACAGCACTCTACCCAGGGTGACAGCTTGAGGCTCTGTCTCAAAAAAAAAAAAAGAAATGGATTGATAGATAAAAATATGGGTATGGCCTCAAAAGCAAACTACAGTAGAACCAGGGGCTCCAGGAGGACTGCTCTCCATCTCTGTCCCTGCTGTGTCCAGGGTCAGAGACAGAAAGCAGTCCCACATTCTCCTCATGTCTGGAGGATATGCCCTGGCAGCCCCACTCTCCAACCCAAATGCTGTTCAACCCAACTGCAGTCAGTGCTGGGCACTGACCAACTATTTAGAGCCATGTTTTTCAACCGCTTTTTATCTCATGGCACACTTGAACCTATAGTTAAACTTCTGCGGCACACATAAATGATGCTGATCAAAAAAAAAGTTTAGAAAAATAATATACTTACTGAGCTTTGAACTTCTTTTGAAAATAATTTAATTAGTGATCTTTACAATTTTTTATGGCACGCCTAAGATCTTCTCACAGCACTCCAGCTGAAAAGTCACTCATTTACAGCTGGGAAGTGGGGCTGCAGAAGGAAGGGTCAGGCTGTATAACCATGGCTGCTTCCAACATGCAGGTGTCCAAAGGAGGAGGGAAGCCTCCAGAAATAGGGTTTCAATCAGTACCCCAGGAAGTGTTTGCCATGAGTGAATTCAGGCTGCATTCAGGAATGGAGGCAAGGAGGGGATTTCTATTTTGCCAGTTTGATTCATTTTTATTGTTCTTAATTTGTCCTTTTAACAGTGTGTGTATGTGTATGTGTGTGTGTAACCATGATAAATTGTTGAACCAGTTAGGAAATAGTATAATAGTAACTGTGATGAGAGGTAAAATGAAAGACTAATATATATTCCAATACAGGCCAGATGTGGTGACTCACACCTGTAATCTCAGCACTCTGGGAGATTGAGATCGCAGTGAGCTATGATGCCACAGTACTCCAGCCAGGGTGATAGAGTAAGACAGTCTCAAAAAAACATCTAATATAAACTCATTAGTTCATCAGCCCAATGGTATATATGTTCCAATGATAAAGGACCTTCTGTGAAGATAAATGCGACAAGGGTCTTGCTGGGTAGGGGAGGCATTCTGAGATTTAGGAGAATCTCCAGTTTATTATTATCTTCAAATTACATCATTGGTATTACTTCTATTTTGGTTCTATTGTTTCTACTTTTATCACATTGCTGATGCTCTGAAATTCTTGTGAATAATTAGTGTTCAGTGCTTTGATATTTATGTTAAGACATGCAAGAATTCACAATGAAAAGGCCAGCCAGGCACAGTGGCTCAAGCCTGTAATCCTAGCACTCTGGGAGGCCGAGGCAGGTGATTGCCTGAGCTCACGAGTTCAAGACAAGCCTGAACAAAACCCCATCATTACAAAAAATAGAAAAAGTAGCTGGATGCTATGGCAGGCACCTGTAGTCCCAGCTACTTGGGAGACTGAGGCAAGAGGATCACTTGAGCCCAAGAGTTTAAGGTTGCTGTGAGTTATGAAGCCACAGCACTCTATGGAGAGCAACAAAGTGAGACTGCCTCAAAAAAAAAAAAAAAGAAAAAAGAATTTACAACGAAATATGGAAAGTAGGCTCGGCGCCTGTGGCTCAATCGGCTAAGGCGCCAGCCACGTACACCTAAGGTGGCAGGTTTGAATCCCCAGCCCGGGCCCGCCAAACAACAATGATGGCTGCAACCAAAAAATGGCCGGGCATTGTGGCGGGCGCCTGTGGTCC
>CAUYQV010146089.1:0-12460 GCA_963574575.1 Galagoides demidoff | reverse complement strand
TTGAGACAGAGCCTCAAGCTATCCCCCTGGGTAGAGTGCCATGGCATCACAGCTCATAGCAACCTCCAACTCCTGGGCTCAAGCGAGTCTCCTGCCTCCGACTCCCAAGTAGCTGGGACCACAGGCGCCCGCCACAACACCTGGGCATTTTTTGGTTGCAGCCATCATTGTTGTTTGGCAGGCCCGGCCTGGGGATTTGAACCTGCCACCTTAGGTGTACGTGGCTTGCGCCTTAGCCGCTTGAGCCACAGGCGCCTAGCCAGCCCAGGAGTTTTAAGATTGCCGCAAGCTATGATGATGCCACTCTGTTCCAACCCAGTTGACAGCAAAACCCACCTCAAAAAAAAAAAAAAAAGTACATGCATCAAGGTTCAAATTGGAGCAGCTCCTACAGCTTCCCTTAACAACCCTGCCCTCTGTCTTGTTCTTTTTTTTTTTTTTTTTTTTTGAGACAGAGTATCACTTTGTTGCCCTTGGTAGAGTGCTGTGCGTCACAGCTCACAGCAACCTCAGACTCCTGGGCTCAAGTGATCCTCTTGCCTTAGCCTCCCGAGTAGCTGGGACTAGAGACACCTGCCACAATGTCTGGCTGTTTTTAGAGATGGGTTCTCACTCTTGTTCAGACTGGTCTCAACTCGTGAGCTCAAGCAATCCACTCACCTTGGCCTTCCAGAGTGTTAGGATTACAGGCATGAGCCACATCACCTGGCCTGGTCTCATTACTTCTTTTGTTTGTTTGTTTTTTGAAACACAGTCTGAAACTGTCACCCTTGGTAGAGTGCCATGGTGTCATAGCTCATAGCTCACAGCAACCTCCAACCGAGGCTCAAGTGATCCTCTTGCCTCAGTTTTTGTATTTTTAGTAGAAACGGGGGCTCGCTTTTGCTCAGGATGGTTTTGAACTAGTGAACTCAAGCAATCCACTTACCTTGGCCTCCCAGAGTGCTATGATTATAGGCATTGAGGCACCATGTCCCACCCTGGTCTTGTTACTTATTGACATATAAGGAGCCAAATCAAAATAACCTGGCCTGGTGCACTTCCATGATATTGCTTTAACCTCCCTCTCCCATCTTAATTCCCCTTCTCATACTCCCTCCTTCCTTGCTCTTCCTCTTCACCCTTTCACTCCTCTGTGATTCTGCTTCTCCCTGAGCCTGTCATGCTGCCCCATCTCTTTTTTGGATGCCCAAATCCTTTCCACACTTCCTGGCCTCAAATAAATGCCATCTATTCTATAAAGCAATTCCCTTCTCTGGGGCGGCACCTATGGCTCAAAAGGGTAGGGCCCCAGCATGCCCGAGGTGACGGGTTCAAACCCAGCCCTGGCCAAAAAACAAAACAAAACAAATTCCTTTCTCTAAAATCCCTGACACTTTATGTCTTGAGGCATTTACCACTGTGCACTTTGCATTGTCCTTGGCTGGGTATTCCCAACTCACTGCTTTGGCCTGAAGGTCCAGCACAGTGCTCTGAATTCAGCAAGCACCTGCTCTACATCTGAAAGAAGAACAACGGCCAGCAGAGGACCTTAGTGCAGCTTGTGTTACTCGTTCAGCCACAATCTATTAACAAGTCTTAGTATACACGTGACTCGGCCTATCTGTAAGTACTTAAAACACAATCCAGTCGCCAGAATTCAAACCTCGGTCTCTCCACCAGCTGTTTGCCTCGGTAAAACTCACTCAACACCCCAAAGATGAACCACCTTCTTCACCTCTACGAAAAGAAGCAAGAACACCTCGGCAGAGGTCTTAGTGACAGTAACAGACACAGAGTCCTCGCACTAAGGCTGCCGGGTCACAGCCGGAGCCGTGCCTAGTCCAGTCTAAGCCCGGAGAGACTCGAAGCCGCCAACTCTTCTGACAGGTAAATTCTCCCTCAGTACAAGTTGCTCCAGGTCCGGCCTGGGCGCAAAAATAAAAAGCACTAGAAGTGGACCCCGAAGCCTGCTCTTTCCTGGGAGGCGGGCTTCTTGAGAACTGGATCACACCCCGCCGGGACCGCCCGTTCTCTGCCACCGGGGACCTGGGACCACCCAGGCGACTTCTGCCCCAGCCGCGGAGAACTCTGGGATTGTCGATCCCGCATGCCAGAAACCTCGGCGCCGTAGCGCGGCACTGAAACCGAGGGTGTCTCGGTCCGGCCCTGCCGCTGGCGAGGGGCCATAATTGCCCCGAGTGACACCTCGTCGCACCCTGTGTTCCGGAGGCACTGCGAAGAAGCCTTCCTTACGGATGCACTTCAGACGGATCTGCTCCGGCTCAGCCTCCGGTTCCGCCATTGCGGACACTCCCACACCCGTTTCTCTTGTGCTCTGGCGCAGATGGTCCCCCGGCGCAGGCGCGCAACCTACTTCCGGAAATGTCTCTCAGCAACGGTTACCAAGGGAACTTCTCCCAGACCCGCCCGAGGGGCTCAGCTACCCGGATCCGCTCCGACTACTGCGGTTCGGGCCTTAGTTTAGTCTTCAAGACGGGTCACACGACCAGGCAGGAGCGTCGGATAAAAGGGCAGAGTGGGAGGACACTGGGACCAACCAGGCAAGGGGCCGTCCAGCTGAGGGTCAGCTCTCAGTGTGGGGCCGTCGGTCGGTCCTACCGGCATTGGAAAGGCTTCCGTGCTCGGGACCCGCAACCCCGAGTCTCCTCCCGGCCCCGCGCCGCCCCGGGAGAGAGACGCCCGCGGCCAGTGTCGCGGTGCGGCTTGCTGTGGGAACCGAGCCGAGCCGGCGGGCTCAGCTCGGACGCAGACCGACTCAGACCGTTTCTGATCGGCGACAGACGCCCCTGGGCGCGGTACCTGCGGCCGAATCCACATTTTACAGAAGGGTTCGTTCTGTGAAGTTTGGATTCGGTTGAGGGACTGCACGTTGAGGGTCACGCGTTCCTCACCTTTTATTTATTTAGAGACCGAGTCTTGCTCTATCACCTGGGCTGGAAAGCTGTGGCGTCAGCACAGCTCACGGCAGCTTGCAACTCCCGGGCTCAAGCTATCCTCTTGCCTCGGCCTCCAGAGTAGCTGGCGCTACTATGCCTCGCTATTTTTTTTTTTTTAATTTGTTGTAGACGTTAGGTTTTGCTGTGTTGCCCAGGGTGGTTTTGAACCCCTTAACTCAAGCAATCCTGCCTTGGCCTCTCCAAGTCCTGGGATTACAGTTATGAGCCATTGGGGAGATATTTAAATTACAACTGTCAATTACAGCAGATTAATAATTTCAATACTTTAAGTTCTTCCAGAAGCCAGCTGCATATGTGAGTAGTGCTCCTGATGGCATCTGCAGAGCAGAAGCCAGTCTCTGGCAGTGGCCTCTGTAGTGGTCATGTTGTGCCTGTACCTCAGAGATACCTAGTCCCCAGTCTCTAGCCAGGGACAGAGCCTTGTGTAGGAGGGGATGCGCTGTCATTCAGAGTTAAGGGGAGGGGTGCACTTCCAGTTCTGTGCCATTCTCACTCTTGTCTTCACAGGTTGGGGAGAGCTGCCTACCTCTGGAACCAGCTAGGACAGCAAAGAGGCAAATGGTGCGCTGGCCACTGCCAGAGAGCAACTCCGGAGGCCCTGAGGGGTGGCACTCAGATGTGCTGTGTGGTGTGTGATGTGACACAGAGTACCACTTACCTCTGATCCATCATGGATGTTTTCTCACAAGGGTTGGAAAGCTGAGCTCCTAGGTGCCCAGGAGTATGGGCCCATCGGACTCCAGCAACGTAGTTAATGCAAAGCAGCCCTTGAGTAACAAGTCTCCAACATTTAAAGAAATTAGCTGGGTATACTGGATCATGCCTGTAATCCCATCTACTCCGGAGGCTGAGAAGGGAAGCTTGTTTAAGACCAGGATTTCCAGACCAGCCTGGGCAACATAGCAAGACCCCGTCTCTAAAAAAAAAGAGAAAGAAAAGAAAAAAAAAGTAATTAATAAATTTAGTAATTTCTGGCAGATTGCTTTCCCTCTCCCTGGGAAGTTTAAAATACGTTTATGTGAAACAGTATTTAAACAATGTTGTATCTTCATACTATATTTTTTTATCTTGGAATTCATTTCTCAGTTATTTAGGTCATGTATGAATGTACATACATGGCACAGATGGGGTTGTGTGTGTGCATGCATGTGTACATGCTGGACAGCCCACTCACCTCAGCATCTGAGAAGGATGTGTCCATAATCCTGGTGGACGTGCTATTGTCCCCTGGTTCTGTTAGCCCCCGGAGGCCAACCTATCTTGGAGACCATGTATAAACCCTGTCAACCAATCTGGAAATAACAAAACTAAGCATGCTGTCACCAGATTAAATTTGTGAAACAAGACAGATGAGGGCATTCTGGACCAGCCTGACCCAAAGGCTGCTGGTGAGGTGGTATCATCTGAGGAGCTATTTGCCAATATCACACTTGGGTCCTTCAAATGGCCCTTCACTGTCAGGAGCCCTCGTCCAGGCCAGAAGACATAGCAGTGCTAACAAGGCCACTTCCAAAGCCCAGGTGCTCCATAACCCCAGGACACAAACCACATTCTTCTTGGCCTTTTGGTGCACTGGGTCACATTACAGTCAAGGGAGAAGCCCTTGGGTCCTTGTTAGGTGACTTTACCTCTGTTTTAAGAACATATAGCTTAAAGTTTGGCCCTCAAAATCTGACCTTGTCCTCAAGTTTGGGGGACCTCTTATTTACTGTAACTTTCCTGTTCCTTCATAGAAAGGATTTTAACTGTCCATTGTGAATGAGAGCATGAGATGCCACCTGCTGTCCATGTAGCATCCTGGTCAGCTGACTACTTACAACAGGAAAATACTAACATATTAATTTATTACCACAAAGTTCACACTCTGAGGCAGTCACTCGTGCCTTCACCAGGCGCTGGCAGCTCTGGGGAAGGTGAGACCAAGGTGGTCACAGGGCAGACCTCATGGGCTGAAGGGCACCTGCAGCTTCCAGAGGGTGGACTGGCCCTTTCTGCCCCTGCTGCTGAGACTCCTATCACAGTCAATGAGGACAGCTGCTGGGGGCACTTGTTTATTCTGTGGTATGTAAATTATAGGCATCTACTGTGCTGGGGTTCCGGTGCCGATAGTAGGGGCCCCAGTCATGCTGCTCCCGAATGGTTCTCTGCTCCTCACTTCCACTAGAGCTGTCGCTAACCAGAGTCTCATTTGAGGCTCGAGTGATGATGATCCGTGGAATGACACTTTTCTTCTTGTTGGACTTTTGCTTTCCATCAGCTTTCTCTAGAAGGAAGAAAACATCCAGGAATTTAGTTGGTATGTGGAAAACTTTTTTCACATTGCAGATAATGCCTGTCTTGGGTTAGAGTAAAGGAGTTATACTCATGGTTAGCAGGAAAAGAAACAGGCTAAGCCAGAAGTGATCAAAACTGTTCAAACTGGACATTCCAAAGCTTAAACGGATTTATAGCTCAGCCACAAGGGTGGGAAGTACTAGGTACCCGCTTTTAAGGGAGAAAGGAGGAGTGCTTCCATCATCCAGGGTAGAAAGGCTGTGCTGCAGATGGCTTCAGGGTGACAGAAGCAGGAGACAGAGAGGTCACATCTCCTGGCAGGGACTGTCTCAGAGGTTAAGGTGCAAAGATACAATTAAGAAAGGATTCTAGGCCGAGAGCACTGTGGCTCACGCCTGTAATCCCAGCACTTGTGAGTCGGAGGTGGGTGGACTGCCTGAGCTCACAGGTTTGAGATGGGTAGATTGCCTGAACCAGAGCAAGACCCTGTCTCTAAAAATAGCCAGGCATTATGGCAGGTGCCCATAGTCCCAGATACTTGGGAGGCTGAGGCAAGAGAATTTTTCGTTTTTTTTTTTTTATTTTTATTTTTTTGCAGTTTTTCACCGGGGCTGGGTTTGAACCCGCTACCTCTGGCATATGGGATGGCTGGTGGCTGGCACCCAGCAAGAGAATTTCTTAAGCCCAGGGCAACATAGTAAAACTATGTCTCTTTCAGAAAAAAAAAAAAAAAGGGATTCTAATTCTGACAAAAGCCTCCTATACAGAACTTATTGATTAGAAATGCCTTTTTTTTTTGCTTCCTTTCTTTCTTTTCTTTTTTTTTTTTTTTTTGAGACAGAGTCTCACTTTCTCACCCTCAGTAGAATGCCAGTGCCATGGCATCATAGCTCATAGCAACTTCAAATTCTTGGGCTCAAGTGAACCCCTTGCGTTAGCCTCCTAAATAGCTGGGTCTACAGGTGCCTGCTATAATGCATGGCTATTTGTAGAGATGAGGGGTTTTTTTTTATTTCTTGAGACAGGAGCCTCAAGCTGTCCCCCTGGGTAGGGTGCCGTGGCATCTCAGCTCACTGTATCCTCCAACTCCTGGACTCAAGCGAGTCTCCTGCCTCAGCCTCCCAAGTAGCTGGGACCACAGGCACCTGCCACAACGCCCAGCTATTTTTTTGGTTGCAGCCGTCATTGTTGTTTTGGCGGGCCCAGGCTGGATTCGAACCCGCCACCTTGGGTGTATGCAGCTGGTGCCTTAGCCACTTGAGCCACAGGTGCCGAGCCAGAGATGAGGTAT
Source organism: Galagoides demidoff (assembly GCA_963574575.1). Lineage (NCBI taxonomy): Eukaryota > Metazoa > Chordata > Mammalia > Primates > Galagidae > Galagoides > Galagoides demidoff. Next base: position 5,935 of record CAUYQV010146089.1, on the reverse strand, counting down.
TGCTTTAGCTCAGGCTGGTCTCGAACCTGTGACCTCAGGCAATCCATCTGCCTGGGCCTTCCAAGTGCTGGGATTACAAGCATGAGCCACTGTGCCAGCTAGAAATGCTCTTGATATGTACATTTCTGATGTTGCCCACATTTCCTTAAACTTATTAAGGTTAGAAGGAATTCATGAGACCTGTGAAGCCACTGACCCTGTCTAGTGTGATCCTGGCTGCTCTCCCAGGGGCCCAGCTGCTGCACCTTGGGACACATCTTTTCAGGCTCTATAGCAGCACAGAGTAGTCTCTCCTCTGTGCACAGGTATTCTCAGACATGTGCTTTTTCAATAACACAGCTACAGCCTGGCACGATGGCTCACACCTACAATCCTAGCACTTGGGAGGCCAGGCAGGTGGATTGCCTAAGCTCACAGGTTTGAGACCAACCTGAACTACAGCAAGGCCCCATCTCTAAAAATATAGCTGGGCATTATGGTAGGTACCTGTAGCCTCAGCTACTTGGGAGGCTGGGGCAAAAGAGTCACTTGAGCCCAAGAGTTGGAGGTTGCTGTGAGCTATGATGTCACAGCACTCTACCCAGGGCAACAAAGTAAGACTCTTACCTAAAAAACAAAACAAACAAACAAAAAAAAACACAGCTACACTGGCCATGCTGGTTTTTGCTTTATGCCCCAGTGAGTGCCTCATGAACTGGTCACCAGGTGGGTTAAAGAGTTGACAATGACAGCTATTATTGAGTGCCTATTCTGAGCCCTAGAGTAATGGCCATGAATAATGACACAATAGCCTCTGGTGAAGGTCCTCTATGACCTATGAAGAAACTGAGGCAGAAAGAGGTTAAGTCACCTGCCCAAGGCTAATCAGCCAGGGAGTGGCCAAGGGAGGTGTGCAGACCCAGGCCATCAGGTATGCATCCCCCTTTACCTGCCACACTACATTAGACAGCCTCATTTATTTTACTTGCCAGATGACCCAAGGCAGCACTGGGCCCTGAAATTATCCCTTTTTTTCAGTGACAGGGTCTCACTGTGTTGCCCAGGCTGGAGAGCAGTGGCTATTCACAGCTATGATCACAGCTCCCGTAACCCCAAGCTCCTGCTTCAGAGTAGCTGGGACTACAGGCTTGTGCCACCATGCCCAGCTTCTTTTTATTTTTATAAAAAACCAAACCTGCTTTTCATCTTATTTTATATTTACATTAGCGAGTTCATTTTTTATACTGATTATAAAAACTTTTTATATTTAAGACTATGTGGGGGTTTTTTGCAGTTTTTTTGGCCGGAGCTGGATTTAAACCCACCACCTCTGGCATATGGGGCCAGCGTCCTACTCCTTGAGCCATAGGCGCTGCCCCAGACTATGTGTTGTTTTATTTATTTTATTATTATTATTATTTTTTACAGTTTTTGGCCAGGGCTGGTTTTGAACCTACCACCTCCAGCACATGGGTCTGGCACCCTACTCCGTGACCCACAGGCACTGCCCTATGTGTTGTTTTAAATTTAAAAATTACTACATGGGCTCAACACCTGTGGCTCAAGCGGCTAAGGCACCAGCCACATATACTGGAGCTGGCAGTTTCGAATCCAACTCGGGCCTGCCAAACGACAATGACGGCTGCAACCAAAAATTAGCCAGGCGTTGTGGCAGGCACCTGTAGTCCCAGCTACTTGGAAGGCAGAGGCAGGAGAATCGCTTGAGCCCAGGAGTTAGAGGTTGCTGTGAGCTGTGATGCCACAGCATTCTACCCAGGGTGATACTTGAGGCTCTGTCTCAAAAAAAAAAATTACTACATGTTGGGCGGCCCCTGTGGCTCAGTGAACCCACTGGCCCCATGTACCGAGGGTGGCGGGTTCAAACACGGCCCCAGCCACACTGTAACCAAAAAAATAGCTGGGTGTTGTGGTGGGCACCTGTAGTCCCAGCTACTACTTGGGAGGCTGAGGCAAGAGAATCACTTAAGCCCAAGAGCTGGAGGTTGCTGTGAGCTGTGATGCCATAGCACTCTACCAAGGGTGACAAAGTGAGACTCTGTCTCTAAAAAAAAAAAAAAAAAAAATTACTACATGTTGATTCTAAAATTACGTTATGGTTCTTCTGACTTTATGTGGCAGTGTGTAAGGGTGACTGCAAGATGGGGTTGTACCCCTGCTCTTTCATGGCAGCCTGTGTTCTTCTGTCTAGGGTCCCATCATTTATATAACCAGCTCTCTTTGGGGAACATGGTTTAGTATAATTCCAATTTTTGTCTTTTCCACACAATGCTATAATGAACATTCTTACATTTATAGATCTATTGGTAAATTACTAGAAGTATAACTTCTGGGTCAAAGGGTATAACTCACTTCAAATTTTGTTAAGTATTGTCAAATTACTTTTTTTTTTTTTTGAGACAGTGTCACTCTGTCACCCTAGAGTTCCATGGCATCATGAACTCTTGGGTTTAAATGATCCTCCTGCCTCAGTCTCCTGAGTAGCTGGAACTATGGGTGCTGCCACAATGCCCAGCTTATTTTTGTTTTTAGTAGAGATGGAGTCTCCCCTTTGTTCAGGCGATCCACCTGCCCTGGCCCCCCAGGATGCTAGGATCAAATTGTTTTTTATAAAGATTTTATCATAATTAATATCTCTTTTGAGATCATTCCAAACTTAAAATACATTTATAGTTTTATTTTCTGTGGTAAACGTTTTGATTCACACAGAATTTTCTGAGTAAGAATTGAGGCAACAACAATAGGTCCTTTGTTTTCTTTTTATTTTTGAGACAAGAATCTCACTTTATAGCCCTCAGTAGAGTGCCATGGCATCACAGTTCACAGCAACTTCAAATTCCTGGGCTCAAGAGATCCTCTTGCCTCAGCCTCCCGAGTAGCTGGGACTACAGGCACCTGCCACAACACCCAGCTATTTTTTGTTGCAGTTGTCATTGTTGGTTAGCTCGCCTAGGCCGGGTTTGAACCCACCAACTTCAGTGTATGTGGCTGGCCCCATAACCACTGTGCTATAGGCACCAAGCCAGCCCCCTTATTTTCTACGTTGGGTAATCACCTGTCCCAGCACTGTGTAGTGAATCCCCCATGTGCTGCATGATCCCCTTGCTGTAAACTCTATTCTACCCCCCAATCTGTGTACCTTATTTACTTAAATATCCCAGGGCCAAACCCTCCTCATGCTTCTGATTTTCTAGATATTTCCTCTTATTCTTTTATTCTTCTAGATGAACTTAAAATAATTTGATCATATTCCCAAAACAACCTGTGTTGTTTTGATTTGGTGTTTGATTTTATAGATTACTGAAGGAAGAAATAGTATCTTTATCTTATTGAGATCTTCTAGTCCAAAACAAGATTTTTTTTATATTCCTCAAAATTTAGTTTCATTTAAAAACATGAATCTTTTTAGGCTTCTTGATATACAGTACCTGTACTAGTTTTCTGGCATTACATAACAAATTACCCCAAAAGTAAGCACTTACATCACCACACGTATTTATTGCCTCACAGTTTCCATAGCATGGGAGTCCAGGCTGGCTTGGCTGGGTCTCTGCTCAGGGTTTCACACCGGGTGTCAGCTGGCCACATTCTCACGTGGAGGTGGTTGTCCTTGTCTGTGGTCATCCGGTTTGTAGCCGGAATTTATTTCTTTGTAGTTCAAGGACTGAAGCCCCAATCTTCTTGCAAGCTGTTGGCAGAGATTTGCTTGAAGCTCCCAGATGCTCTGACATTTTCACCTTTCCTAAAAGCCTTTTCTGATTACATCAGGCCGCCCCAGGATAACCCCACATTTGATCAAGTCAGAACAAACTGATGAATTCCCTAATTTCAGGAGTGACAGCCCCTCTTCTTCATAGGTCCATCCGTCCTCTGAGGGATGGGAGTAGACAGGGCTGTCACCAGGGAAAGGGATCCGGGGGGCTGTCTTAGAATGTCATGACATTAACTGCCTGCTAGAAAGATTTGTACTTCCACAGCCCTGTGTTGGAGGCCCCAATCTCTACTTGATGTGTTAGTTTTTGGCCTCTTACGTTATGTTGCAAATATTTTTTGAGCTTTATGTTTGTTTATAGAGGGTTTGGGAAGATGTTTAATATTTTAATGTAGTGAAATCCTTTGTGATCTTCCTATGCTTTAAGGCTTAGAAAGATGTTCCCCATTGAGAAATCAGATTAATATTTACAACTTTATTGTTTTTTGTTTGTTTGTTTTTGAGACAGAGTCTAACTTTGTCGCCCTTGGTAGAGTGCCATGGTGTTACAGCTCATAGTGACCTCCAACTCCTGGGCTTAGGCGATGATTCTCTTGCTTCAGCTTCCCGAGTAGCTGAGACCACAGACGCCTGCCACACGCCTGGCTATTTTTTTTGTTGCAATTTGGCTGGGGCTGGGTTTGAACCTGCCACCCTCAGTATATGGGGCGGGCACCCTACGCACTGAGCCACAGGGACCACCCAACTTTATTGTTTTTCTATTCACTTTTTCTTTTTCTTTTTTTTGAAACAGTCTCTCTCTGTCACCCTCAGTAGAGTGCTGTGGCGTCACAGCTCAAAGCAACCTCATACTCTTGGGCTTAAGCGATTATCTTGCCTCAGCCTCCCAAGTAGCTGGGACTACAGGTTCCCACCACAACGCCCAGCTATTTTTTGTTGTTGCTGTAGTTGTCATTGTTTGTTTAGCTGGCCCAGGCGAGGTTTGAACCTGCCAGCCCCAGTGTATGTGGCTAGCACCCTAGCCGTTGAGCTACAGGCACCGAGCCATTATTCACTTTTCCTATTTGCTCTTACCCATCTGGAATTTATCCCATTAGAGGCAAGGGATTACAATCCAACGTATGTTTTCTCTATAAAGTGTGAGGCAGTTTTCCAAGCATCATTTACTATATAATCCTTCCTTTTCCCACTTATTTTTGGTGCCAGTTTCATCATAGATTAATCACAGTATGTGTACATACTATGGACTTATTGTCTCTATTTCATATTTCATTGATCTGTTCTTATGCTGGAACTATATTTTAATTATTAAAAGTTGTGATATGTTAAAAAAATTATTTTTAGGTGGCGCCTGGGGCTCAAAGGAGTAAGGCGCAGGCCTTGTACCCTCCACCCAGTTGCTCCCAATGCTCATGCAGAACTGCAGTACATCCACATATGTGGTGTAGTGTCTACACAAGAGTGCTAACACTGGTGTAATGTGTGTATACAGACCTACTCCATTAATCACAAGCAGTCACCACCAAAGTCATAGCCATCTCCCTTCTGTTGTCCCTTTGTAGACACACTTATTGCCTGCATGCCCTATACCTAACCCCAGGCAGCCAATAGTGTGTTCTCTGGCTATAGTTTTGTCACTTGGAGAATGTTATACAAATGGAATCAAATCATGAGACCTTTTGAGACTTTGTTCACTCAACTTGATTTTTTTTTTTTTTTTGAGACGGAGCTTCAAGCTGTCCCCCTGGGTAGAGTGCCATGGCAACACAGCTCACAGCAACCTCCAACTCCTGGGCTCAAGCGAGGTCTCCTGTCTCTGCCTCCCAAGTAGCTGGGACCACAGGGTCCCGCCACAACGCCTGGCCATTTTTTGGTTGCAGCCATCCTTGTTGTTTGGTGGGCCCGGGCTGGGGATTCGAACCCTCCACCTTAGGTGTACGTGGCTGGCGCCTTAGCCGATTGAGCCACAGGCGCCAAGCCTCAACTTGATATTTTTAATAGCTGATAAAAATGTTCCTTAAGTTTCTACTCTTTTTCAAAATTTTCTTTCAATTAAGTATACTCCACCTTTATTTATTTATTTTATTTTTATTTTCATTTTTTTTGAGACGGAGCCTCAAGCTATCCCCCTGGGTAGAGTGCCATGGCATCACAGCTCATAGCAACCTCCAACTCCTGGGCTCAAGCGAGTCTCCTGCCTCCGCCTCCCAAGTAGCTGGGACCACA
>CAUYQV010146088.1:0-12407 GCA_963574575.1 Galagoides demidoff | reverse complement strand
TTTTTTTTTTTTTTGAGACAGAGCCTCAAGCTATCCCCCTGGGTAGAGTACTGTGGCATCACAGCTCACAGCAACCTCCAACTCCTGGGCTCAAGTGAGTCTCCTGCCTCAGCCTCCCAAGTAGCTGGGACCACAGGCACCCACCACAACGCCCGGCTATTTTTTGGTTACAGCCATCATTGTTGTTTGGCGGACCCGGGCTGGATTCAAACCAGCCAGCTCAGGTGTATGTGGCTGGCGCCTTAGCCGCTTGAGCCACAGGTGCCAAGCCTCTGTAGTTTTATCTGTTTTGGACATTTTATACAAATAGAATCGCATAGTATTCTGGTGGTGGCATTCTCTCAGCTCAGTGACGCAGGGTCTGTCCACGTTGGAACACGTGTCAGTACTTCATTTCCTCGGATGGCCGTGTGACATCCCATGGCAGGGCTCCTCTTTTCTTACATTGTGTTTTTAGTGAACTATTTTTCGTGAGAAGCAAAATATGAAAACTCTGAATTCCGATGGGTTAGAGTTTTCTGCATCTCTCCAGGGGATCAGATACCTGATCCCAAAGCTAGTTTCTGCATCCAACCCATGAGCTCCAATACTCTGGGCTTCTGGTTCTTCGTCTGAAATTTATATTTGCTTCCAGAAAGTTTAGCACAACCTGATTAAAATTAAATTCCACTCTCAGGCCATTGGCCGGTTTTCTACTGTGGCAAGCACAGGGGGACTCGATGAACCCAATGGCTGGAAGAACAGCATAAGGCAAAGGAGTCCCTAGGGACCACCAGTCGATTGCACCAGTCTGATGGTGGCCTGAGGTCTGTCCCAGGAGCAGGTACTCAGAAATATCCAAGGGAAATAGGCAGCTTCCCCTTCCCTTGCCCTCCTGGCTGCTCTCAGCAAGCTGGGATGAATTCAGTTTGCAACTCCAGCTCTCTGCCAGCCCGTTATCTTTTCTTTCACCTGCCAACTCCTGGTGCTCTTCAGGGCTGCTGTTCCTCTTTCAAATGAGGAAGCACTCTGGCAGACCACTTAATTCCTAAGAAAGGAGTGACTTGGCAGGAAATTTACATTTCTGGAGAGGAGCCCAAAGAAAGGCCCATATGACTTGACATAGAATCGAATCTGTGGTGCTCTCTAAAGCCTCTTCCTTCAAACCAAGGGCACGATTTTAGTTCAGGCACAATTGAGGTTAGAATTCTACTTGCTCCCTTTGAATCCATCTACCCTTCCAACATTTATTCCACACCAGTTTGGCCAGTCTTTGAGCCTAGTGTTAGGGATAAAAGAGCAATCTGGACTGAAAACATTTTCACAAAGTGTATTGAAATTACTCATTTGCCTATCCTGGTAGACATGGAATCTCTATGTCTACCAGGATATAAGGACAAGGACTATATTCCTTTATGTACATATAAATATGATATTTAAAGAATGAATGAGGACTGAATGTAAGTCCAGTGCCCATCTATGGCTGGTGTGGATGAGGAAGGCTCACTGGGAACCAGAGATCTTTCCAGTATGGAAACAGACCACAGAACCCAAGCTGGACGTAGTCTATTAGAGCATGTTATTGTACCTGTTAGGAGCTAAAGGAAAAAGAACAGAGTTCAGTGCTGTCCCTTCACCAAGGTTTGCTTTTGTTTTATGAAAGCTAAATTATTTTTTTATAAGGCTGCTTAATTCCTGGATTGGCTCTGGAGAGGGAGGTAGCAGATTTAGAGAGGTGACAGTGAAACTCCTAATAAAGCACTCCTTGAAGAGCTAAAAATCAGTGTGCCAAGGCAGGAGAGAAAAAGTGCCCCCAAAATGTGGCATATGGGGCCGGTGCCCTACTCCTTTGAGCCACAGGTGCTGCCCTATGTCTAGCCTTTGTAAAGCAAATATACTCTACCTCAAAATTAAAATAATTATTTTAATAATAATTATACTTCTTTTAATAATTATAATAATTATTTTAATAATAATAATTCTGTCCTTTAATTCAAAATAAGACTTCCTAAGAAAAATAGGAGTAAGAAAAGTTACAGTGGTTAATAACTCTGAAAGTTTTTTTTTTTTTTTATTGAATGGCTGGAAAATGTTCTTAGCAAAGTATCATAGGAATGGAAGAAAAAGTATCCAATGTACACACCCCTATTATGAAATTAACTTTAAAAGATTTTAATTCATGCTTGTTGAGCACTGCAGTATGCAAGCATTTAGCGTACTCATCTTCCACAATCAGTTCCAGGTGAGGAAGTGTTTTGCTAGACAAGTGGGGCAGCCTGGTTAAGATTCAGAAGCAGCAGCAGCAATAAGGGGCTGTATAAGGCAACAAACTACACTTGGAGGAAAACAGGGAGCGGAGAACTCATTTAAGCAGGCTCAAGGATGTTCAACAAAATTTTGAATGAAAGGTCCAGAGCTCAGATGACCCTGTAGTGGACTCCCAGCATAGTGATCATCCCAACATCCAAATAAAGCAAACATGGATTTCCCTAGAGCTAGAAAGCTCCTTGGAGTTAACTTCGTGGAGAACTTGCATACACTTCTGTTACAGTCAGCTGCCTAATACATTCACTCAGGGGCCTGGCGGCTGAATCATGGCTTGGGAGAAGCCTCTTCAGCCCTATAGGAAATCCAGTGTTAAACTGTGTGACAGGATGAAAGTGACTTCCAGGTCAACACTATGGGCCTAACTAGAGCAAAGAGGTCGGTCAAAGGGACAAAGAAGTCAGAAGTCAGACCACAGAAAGTTCTTGAATACTGGAATAAAAATGTATTGAATTGAATCAGCATTTGTTGAAATGTATACTTTTGAGAATGTATACTTTTGAGAAGTTCAGTCTATGGGGAGATAGTTACACAAACAATTCACTATAAAGTGAGGTAGACTGTGATCTCTTCTGCCATCATCCATTTACTTAATTTTTAGTTTTTATTGTCGGTCTCCCTATTTTAGAATTTAAGGTCTGTGAGGGCAATGGTTTGTTTCTGTTCATTGCGAGGAAGCCCAGTGCCTAGTGATTTGGTCTGATAAGCATTAGGCGCTTAGTCCACCTTTGTTGAACAGATCTGATCTGGGCCACAACTGGGTACAAGGGGCAATGAGAACACACTGAGAGGAAGATTTTACATTAATCACAAACGTATTTTTGAAGGACCATTTCACCAAGTCATAGATGGACTACTTGGACTGGAAGGGACGTGGATACTAAGGATGATGCCCTAATTTTGCAGATCAAAAGACAGAGGAACATATTATTAGCTAACAGGGAATGGGTGTGGAGCTCAAGGTTCTAGGTCTAGTCTTGTTCCAAAAGTTAGAATCCTGTGAGACATACAGCAAGAAAATCTGAGGTCAGATGAAGCAGAGAGTTTGAAAGCATAAGGTCTATCCAGGTGATGATTATTTTAGTGACGAGAAGGGAAGAAATGTGCATCTGTTGTAGGGAAAACAAAGATAAATGCCAATGTGTGGCACAATCATCTGCCGTGGCGCAGTCGCTAAAGGAAACTCTATGAAGAGGGCAGGGGCGCCTGAAGACTGGAAGGGCTGGAGATAAGCAGGAAGGAGAGGAAGATGCGGCATCCAGAGAGAAGACACTTATGATGGCCAAAAAACTTGTAAATGGTGGTAGAGATTGCATTGCTGTACACAGATACATGAGAAAATGGCCGGATCGTTGGAGATGTCCAAAGGTCAAGTTGTGAAACTTGGAATCCTGAGTAATAATGAGACATTCAAGATTCTTCAATTAAATAAAATTAATTAATCTTAGTAAAATTAAATAAAAGCTTTCTGATGATCCAAGTCTGACTCAAAATAAAGACCTTGTATGTACGTATGACACAGTATTAAACTACATGGATTGTAGTTATCATAATTTGCTAAGAAAATATTTCTTCCTTAGATATTCAAAATAATGAGTTTCACAATGATCACATATTAATTAGAACTGGAGGATTCTTTGTTTTTACTAAGCCTTGGAAAATGGTTTATAAATAGTTATTTGGTAAGCTGATGAAAGATTAGCATGCTAGATGGTAGAAAAAACAAAATATACAATTTTTGAATAAAGTTCCAGAAACACTTTATTTAAAAATGGAGTTGTAAATGCATAACAAAATAACATAAGTAATAAATGTAACAAAAATAAATAAGGAGAATAATGTATTCATACAAAATAAAAATAACATAGTAAAGGCCAATGTTTATAATTGAACAAAACCGTGTAAACACTTAAACAATAATGTAAGTAGATTCTAGTATTTTCCTAAACTCCTTACCTTCTACTTCCATGTGGATATAATCAGTACCCAAATACTAAATAAAAGAGGGAACCATGGTGATTATTTTCAACTTTTTCTTCAAATGGACTGACCCTGTTTTAATGTCTCTTTTATTCCTGCAGAGCATTTATAATCTTTTCATTTATGTTCTTTAAAACCTTTTTTTCAGTCTTCCTTTATTAGACAGAATGGGGAATTTAGATTTACAAGGAGAATAGTTCATTTACCTTTTTTTTTAATTTAAAGAAAAATATGAGATCCATAATATAGCAGACTTTTGTTTTTATATCTCTACAAAACTTTTTTTGCATCTTCATTATCTAGTCTAACAGTCTAGGATCTTAAAAATCCTGCCAAGTTTTTAAGTGTAGAGTTACTTTGTTTCTTAAAATGAATGTAGCATCAAATTATTGCTGAAAGACTATTTCATAAAAGTTGGAAAAGCTGCAGTTTAAGCTTTATAGACTGATGGGGTCAAGTGAAAAATTCAGGTCTAGTACTAATATTTAACTGAATCAGATTCACCCAAATTTATAGTGTTCTGGAAACACAAAGATAATTACTTTCTTTTTAAACTCATCCAAATGTGAACTCACTGGAAAGAGAAAAAACAAGTTTAAAGAAGATATTCTCCATAGGTTTTCTGTTTAGTAGCAAAGGCCCACGGCCACGGTTGTCGTCTTGCAGGGTCCTTATAAACGTCTAAGACTGAAACTGGATTTACTATTGGGTCCTACAGGGAAACACACAGAAGCAATTCATTGCTTGGGAGTGAAACTAGCAACTAATCTTATGACTACTGGTTCTCCAAGTTTCCTAACGAAGAAAATTTTAACCTCATGATCATTTCAAGGGAAAATTTTTTTTTCAACTGTCACATATAAACTTGGTAACACAGGATCAATATACATGTTCTTAATTTTAAAAATATACTCCACCTAAACTGTCTAATCTTTCTAGTTATCATTTAACTAAAATGAGTGACAAAATTTACTTCCAATAAAAAAACTTGAAACAAAAGTGCCAAATTGATCTTTTTTAAAGTGGAGTAAAACAAATACAGTGTTATCAATCTCCTATGTACAAAAAAGACAGTTAGTTCTTATTGATATATAGATATGTCCACCTACCACTCCCAGCAAATCTTAGTGCAAACATAATAGTTATTTCCATAAACCCCAAGACAATTTACGTAGCAACAAAGTTATATAAATCACATCTATGTTGGAAAATTTTAGGACACAGAATGACTATTGTGAAAGGTCTGCCTTACTGTGGAGAGTACTATGTCATTGTGTCCAGTGGCAATGAGTACTAATAAAAATCCTATTATTAAGAAGCAAATAGAATGTTTTAATAAATCTGTACAGATGAAGAGGAAGTCCATTGCAGGGAGCAGCTTGGCACAGGAGACATGGGGGCTCAGAAATGTTGGGTATTTAGTTTGCTTGTAGGTCACAGCACGGCTTAAAAAAAAACAAAACAAAGATCCATGAAGGGAAAGGATGCAATGATAAAATTCAACTTGAAAATCATAAAACCATAAAAGGTGAAACTGCCACGGTCTGCTTTTTCCTATGTGTATATCAAGTGGTTATCTAAATGGTGTGAAAAGATTGGTATGACACTACATTATAGGTGAAAAATAAATAAATAAAATTAAGAAGACAGGGATAACAAGATTGTAGTTGACCAAGCTGTCTTGTTTTGTGTAAGTCAACACTATGCTGCTTCCAATATTCCTAGTCATTCCACAGGTAATTATTTTTTAGCAAACAAGAGAAAGTCATTCATGTACTGCAATATCTTCCTCTTCCCCTTCAGGGTTGAATCTATTGAAATGTATACTGAAATCAGCCTCAGACTCGGCATTCTCAAATTCAGCTGAGGCTGAGATAGCAGCAGGATGAACAACCCTAGCTTCTGGTTGGCAAAGTGTTGGTGTCTGACCCGGGCTGCTGTGGTTATTCACAGGACTGGACTTCTGTTTTGGTGGAGATGGCAAGATAGCACTGGGAAATCCCATGTTGTTCAGAGCCTCCAAAGTTCCATCTGGGTCAATCATGGCATTGATCGCTGAAGGGAAAAAAAAAAGGAGTTGGTGGGAGGAAGGATATAATTCTAGATGGAGCTACATTTGCATATGAACATTAACATTGTTTATGATCTGGATATTTCAAGTACCTGTGCATATGTGATCTTAAATGTGACTAATCCTTCCAATACTGTATTTAAAACCCCACTCTTAGTAACTGTGGAGTTGATCTATATTGCATATTACACAGATCTTAAGACTCTCTCTGGGTCTCCTAAGTAGGTCATTTATAAGCATTTCAGAGACTGTTACGAAGCCCAGTATTTGAAGCTGAGCTATTCAAGAAAGATCTTTCTGAAATTCGCTTTCTTTACTGTGAAAGAATAGTGAAAATATTGGTTTTTTTTTTTATTATTAAGTCAAAAAGACATAGATCATGAATACATTCATGCATATGTGGGGTACAATGTGCTGATTTTTTTTTATATAACCTAACGTGGTTACATTAAGCCAATCAATGTAGCTTTCACCTCATTTACTCGATTATTGAGCCAAAACATCTATGTTCTATGTTTCACAGATTTGACTTGTACCCTTGTAATATGCTCCACAGGTGTGATCCCTCCTTTTAGCCTCCCTCTGTCGAACCTCCCCCCTCCCCTCCCTCCCACTCCACTTCTCTCCATCATCCTGGGCTATAGCTGTGTTCTATTTTTTACAAGAAAGTGTGAGTAAATATAAGTAGGTTTCTTAGAAGTACTGAGTACACTGGACACTTTTTCCTCTATTCTTGAGATACTTTACTCAGGAGGATATGTTCCAGAACCCCCCATGTAAACATACAAGAGATAAAGGCTTCATTTTTAAGGCTGCATAGTATTCCCTGGTTTACATATGCCACAATTTATTAATCCATTCACGGGTCGAGGGGCACTTGTGCTTCTTCCATGAGTTGGCTATTACGAATTGAGCTGCAATGAATAATCTGGTGCAAATATCTTTTTTGCTAAGTGATTCTCGGTCTTTTGGATATACTCCTAGTAGAGGAATTGCAGGATCCAGTATTTTTCTTTTTTTAAAGAGACAGAATCTCCCTCTGTTCCCTAGGTTGTAGAGTATAGTGGTGTCATCACAGCTCACTGCAACCTCAAACTCCTGGGTTCAAGCAACCCTCCTGCCCCAGATTCCCAAGTAGCTGTGACTATAGGTGCAAACCATCATATCTGGTTAATTTTTATTTAAAAATGTTTTCTTTAGAGAGCGGGAATCTCACTATATTGCCCAGCCTGGTCTTAAAGTCCTGGTCTCAAACAATCCTCCTGCCATGACTTTCCAAAGAGCTAAGATTACAAGTGTGATCCACAGTGCCTGGCCTGGTTATGATTTTTAATAAACTCTGTTCATCACTCAGAGAACTGGAGGTTAGTTGCTAAGACAAGGTTCAGAGTACCCTCAAGGCTGCGAAGAAGCTAAGAACCCCAGGACACTCTGAATGCACCACAGCATGTTGTCATTCACCCTACCACCAGGTATTTGTGCCAACATATAGGTCCCCTCACAGGGCTGCCCTCAAAAGCCAGACAGACTTTGTTATCTCCACAAGAGGTGCCAGTTAAGGGGAACTTCTCAGGCAATAATTTTCATTTGGCACTGGGGAGAGTACAGAATTAGAAAAAGAATTATTGAAAGTATATACCTCCATTTTACCAGCTAACAATTACTGTGATAGCAAGTCACTTTCACTCAAGGGAGTATATCACAGAACTCTTAGGTGTGGTGGGGCTGATTAAAGGTTTAAGAATCATTTAGGTAGGATATGCATATTATGCTTATGATTATTCTGTTAAGATTATAAACAGAATTAGCAACTGACTCTGGACCCTGCCTGCTGTACCACTGCTGTCTTTTAGGTCAAGACCTGTGTAGGCATTAATGAATACATAATCTAGATTGGATATGAGCCACCAAAAAATATCCTTGTCAAAGTTTAGGAGGCAAAACAGAGTCTCTTTCATTTTCTTTACTCCTTCTCTTCTGGTCCTTATAACCAGTATGTATTCATTTCTTGTGGTCCAGCTCAGCATCTATTATTTGCACGTATTAGCATGCAAGTTCATCTGAGGCGATATCACTCATATAATTCAAAAATTTTCAATTTAAATAAATAATGCTAATTATCAATAAGTATCTTTAGCTGCATATATACTTTAATATATTATTTTATTTTACACATAATTTATACATAACCTATATAATACTGTAATTGGTTTATAACATCTAGCCTATTGTTAAATCTAAACACTAAAAGACACACAAGATTTAACTTTATTGTATTTTAAATTTTCTGTATTGGGTACTAAAATTTCCTTTTTATGAGTAACATGAGTATGTACAACTGTACACACATGTCATCACATTTAACCAAATGATGTCCTCATACTATTTTAAGAAATGCTACTTAGAATGAACTCATTCTACATTTTTAGTTCTTTATACCTAATTTAATAAATTTACCTTGTAGCTGCTTTTCAACTCTTTTTAGTTCCTGTAAGATAGAAGAAATCTCCTGCAGGGAAAGCAATACCAAAAATTAGCTTACTTTAAAATATTTTCACTTGACAAGTAATAAATTTCACTATCATTTTATTGGAACACTTAACATTATTTACGTGGTACTACATTAATCATAACATGATATAATTATGACATCCTTTAAACAAGATCCAAATTAAAATCTCTAAATTAATAATGAAATAGAAAGTTTTTTAATTAGATAATGAGAGTAGAAAATGAAAAATTTAAGGTAATTCATTACTATATAAACAAAGTTTTTTTTTTTTTTTTTTGAGACATAGTCATGCTCTATTCTGGGGCAAGAGTGCAAATGGCATCATAATAGCTCACTGCAACCCCAAACTCCTGAGCTTGAGTGATCCTCCTGACTCAGCCTGCGGAGTACCTGGGAACAGAGGCATGCACTACAATGCCCAATTAATATTTCTATTTTTTTGGTAGAGACAAGGTCTTATTATGTTGCTTAGGCTGGTCTTGAACTCCTGGCCTAAAGCAATCCTCCTGCCTTGGCTTCCTGAAGTGCTAGGATTATAGGCATAAGCCACGGCATCTGGCCAAAGATTAAACAAAATTTGTATCAACCAATCTTGTAAGGATGTAAAAAAGTCTATGGATTTTTTTTTTTGAAAAATTTATGATGTTTAACCACAATATTAGGATTATACTCAGAGCAATGAATATCTGTATAAATTCTTAATAAAAAAAAAAAGAGACATGCATTTTATTAAGTAAATGGAAACGATTCACATCAACTTAATATTTAAATTTGGTTCTTATTTCAAAGTTGTGTATCTGTAATGTATAATCATTCCAGTAACAAGGACACACACACACAAAAAGGTTCCTCCTTCATAGTCTCTGCAACTTTAAAACAATCAACATGTTTAACCCCAGTGAATCAGTTGAAGAAAAAAATATCTCCCAAATTTGTGCATTTATATTTTCTTCTACAAATGTAAATCAATAAAAAGTGTTATCTTTCACTTAAATAAAATGTTTTTACGTTTCAGTCTTCAAGAAAAATTACCATACCATGCTTGACGTTTTCACAATAGGAACTTCGCTTTCAGCTCTTAACTTGCTTTCTATGTCATCCCAATTCCGATCTTTGTCTTTAAATAATATTCTATAAATCAAAAAAGATAAGCATTTTTTGATTTTAGCATCTTCTCATTTTTAAAGAACTATAACATTTTTGATAGCGATACTCAAAACAATTCTTGTTTCAAAGCTACACAAGGGAATAAAAAAAAATAACCATTGCATTAACTAAGAATTAAATACTGAGCCAATAGTACAATTAATGCACATATATTAAAGATCTATGTTAAAAAAGTAACTGAAAGATTATTAATACATATATGAATGCTTTCTGTTTACCTTATTTATTGAAAACCAAACATAAAACAAATGTTAATTATAGTGAAAGAGAGAGAAATTGTATCCACATAACTTTTATTACATTATATTGTGATCCCTGTTCCAGAATTTTATTCTTATTGTTAATCTCTTATCATACCTAATTTATAAACTTTATCATAGGTGTATTAAGAGAAAAATCATAGTATATATAGGTTTCTGTAATATCACAGTTTCAGGCTTCTACTGGGGGTCTTGGAACAGCCATATAGACATATATCCTCTGTGGAAAAGGAAAAACTGTGTAATAGCTACTTACACAGAAAATGCAACTTTGTGCAGATAGAATATTTGCAGTACAAAAATAAAATGAAAATAGGCCGAATTAGGTATAAATTAAGTGTCTATTAAATAGGAATAGACATTTTAGTGTTCAAGCAAAGTGTGAACATTATTTTAAAGTTTGAAAATTGGAATACTTAATTTGCTTTCTTTTTTTTTTTTGAAACAGAGCCTCAAGCTATCCCCCTGGGTAGAGTACCGTGGCATCACAGCTCACAGCAACCTCCAACTCATGGGCTCAAGTGACTCTCCTGCCTCAGCCTCCCAAGTAGCTAGGACCACAGGTGCCCGCCACAATGCCTGGCTATTTTTTGGTTGCAGCCGTCATTGTTGTTTTGGTGGGCCCAGGCTGGATTCAAGCCCGTCACCTTAGGTGTATGTGGCTGGCGCCTTAGCCACTTGAGTCACAGGCGCCGAGCCTTAATTTGCTTTCTTTAAAAATATTAATTCACATTAGTGTATCTAGACATAATAACCTTTTAGGAGTTAAAACACTATCTTTTTGCCAATAAGGATAATTATTCTATATTAGAAACTAAATTCAAATGTCTTAACTTCTAAAGTACACAAAATTGTGATTTGTCTCTCAAATGTGATATACTTCTCTCCCCTAGTAAGTTATAATCTAGGAGACATAATTCTGCAGTTTTAGAAAGAGGAAAATACTAGCCACTTTTTTTGTTTCGTTTTAAATCTCTTCATTGAGTCAGAAATCTAGTTTAACTGCTTATGTAAATATCAATACTGTACAATATTAAGTAGTTATTAATACTGATCAGCATTTAAGTAATAAACTAATATTCTTATTGATATTTCTTTGAAGGTCAATATTCCAAGTTCATTTTATTTAAAAACATGACATTCAAGTAACTTAAAATCACGTCTGGAACATTTGCAATTAACATAATGATGCAACAATAGGTCTAGAATCTGGTTATACAAATGTTCTTCTGACCTACTAATTAAATTTTTTAAACTCAAAAGACTCACCATCCTTGCCAACCATTTTTCATAATGTCTATGATATTAAGGCATAAGGAAATTATTATGCTCTTGTAAGAGAGCCCTTACAGCACTAGGAGTGGGGAGAAATAAGAAATAATGACTATTTCAGGGACCAACACAGAACTGCAGTGGACTTGCACAATAAAGGAAGTCTGTGCTTCAACCACACAGTGATGAGAAATCAATACATTTTTCCAGAAGATGGTTTCTGAGTATAGTGCTGGTGCTTCTAAAATTGTTAAACCATAAATACTTTACCTCAGTTTTATCCTCATTATCTTCCATAAATCCTGCCACAGTAAAAAAGTAAAAATCCAAAGCTCAAATTGAAGGCAGTTCAAATACAACAAATATAGGCTCGGTGTGGTGGTTCACGTATGTAAGTCTGTCACTCTGGGAGGTGGCAGGATCACTTGACAGGAATTTGAGACCAATCTAAGCAAAGGGAGATCTTGTCTCAACTAAAAATAGTAAAACTAGCTGGGCGTTGTGGCAGGCACCTGCAGTCTCAGCTTCTTGGGAGGCAGGAGGATTGCATGAGCCCAGAAGTCTGAGGTTGCTGTGAGCTAGGCTGAGGCCATGGCACTGTAGCTTGACCAATAGAGCAAGACTGTCTTACAAACAAACCCCCAAGTAGACAAGAAAAATACAATGAACAGTCCATATTTAAACCTAACTTTTTTTTTTCTTTTGAGATGGAGCCTCAAGCTATCCCCCTGGGTAGAGTGCCATGGCATCACAGCTCATAGCAACCTCCAACTCCTGGGCTCAAGCGAGTCTCCTGCCTCCGCCTCCCAAGTAGCTGGGACCACAGGCACCCGCCACAATG
>CAUYQV010146085.1:0-12132 GCA_963574575.1 Galagoides demidoff | reverse complement strand
ATAAATTTCATGTCATTTGCTTAATCATTGTATCAAAACATTTATATTCTAGTTCTAGACAAATTCACTTGTACCCTTGTTAGACAGATATATAGGTGATATTTTAAGATTGTAATTTTTAGTCTCCTGCTATAAGATGTTCATTTCAAAAGTCTGATAGAATAATGATGTTTAGAAAGTAGAAATTTATACTAACTGGACTTAGTTCTTTTTCATAATATAATAGAAAGACAGTAGAAAGAAAAGCATTTTAATGTGCCTATCAAAGGTATTCAAAATTGTAACTTGCAGGGTTTCTCTTTCTGGGACCAGTAGAGGCTCACAACAATTTACTTCACCTTCATCTGCTTAATTGTACATTTCTTGAAGGGCGTACTTCATTTATCATTGTATTCCCAATGCCTTTCCCAATATCTGATAGAGTATCTCTTCAATTAAATACCTACTAAATAAAACTAAATAATTCTCAGTTTCCTTGGGAAATAATTTTCACTTCAGTAATAAATATGCATAAGTGAAGGTGGACAAGAAATGTTCAGAAATTCTAAACATAATGTTTAGCAATTCTAAATAGCAGGATGAAGAAAGAGTTAGAAGTGAAAAGTGGTAAATATTGAAACTATATTGATTTACTCTATATTTGTGTGGAAAATGTTAGCAAACTATTACAGAAGCATTTGAAATCACAAAAAATGTAAATGATTTGGTGGTTCATTAAAAGACTTTGTATATTTGAATTTTTGGAATATGCTACATCATTTTCTTATGGGAATTTCTCTCTTCAGTAGGTCTTTGGTCTCCAGGATTCAAAGATTGAACACAGGGATCACATATCAATGGTAAGATGGGATTTATTATGCAGAAAAGAATACAGAGAAAGCACCAGAGCTCCTGGAAAAGAGAAAGACTTAAGTCAGAAAATCTCCCCTCTGCCTGGGTACTTTGCCTAGGGGTGTGTATAGATAGAGAGGTAGGTAGACAGATTGCCTAATAAATGAATAAATGCAATCCCTTCTGCTCTGGGCAAAATATTAGTGCCTCCCTAGGCCTAGGAAACTTGCATGAAATTGACCAGGCCTGGGAAATGGGGAGGTTCCCTCCTCAGCTGCAAGTGCAAGGGGAGGGACACAGAGGCCCAGGGCACAGACTCTACAGCTCTCGCCAGTGGCCAGTGTCTCCCCAGGTGTTTGCTGGCCTGACCAGCTACTGGAGTCCTCTGTGTCCCTTCTGCCTACCCTCTAACTCACTAGCTGCTCTTCCCTCTTGTGCACCAACACCACCAGGTGGAGACAGAGGGTGTGGCAGGTCCTCCTGTCAGCTTAGCTGGGCCACCAGGGCTGACAGCACCCTCTATCAATTTTCCACAGATAGAACTTGAAAATAGTTACAAACAGTAAATAGCATTATTTCTTGATATTATTCTCTCTTTTGTTGTTTTTAGATGATTTATAAGAAATTAAACTTTTAGGCTAAACTTCTGATTTGTAATTCTGAAAGATTAGATCACAGCTATATTACTTTAATGTAATACACAAAATAAGTGGACAGAAGTAAGTCAGTAGTAATTAATGCTTGTAATTATTTGAATACACCTTAAAAATCTGTTTATGGTAACAGAAAAAAATGGCAAATTAGGTAGTAGTGAAGGCCAGATTCTCCATAGACATACAGAAAAATGAAGAAAAATGTGTCAGAATCAACATTTTTGGAGCCCTGAGAAACAAAGATTTATAACAAAACGAATGCTCAGTAATAAAAAGACAACTTAAAAACAATAGAAAACTTCACAACATTTTTTACTTTTACTTCCAAGGGCTCAGCAGGAGTCTTGAAAATGGCAAACCATGAATAATCCAGATAAAATTTATTATTGATTCTGGAGGAAAGAACAGAGTTTCTTTTCCAATAACTCTGCTTTTCTGTTTGAAACTCTCTGGGGAATAACTGAACAAATGATGTAAGATTCCACCATTTGTTTCACTTACCTCAGAGCAGAATGGCAGCTTTAATGAGAACATTCCTCAAAAATATCGTGAGGTGAAAGAATAACTCATTGTTGCCTCACATTAAAGCTTCCGGTTGACGTAAACAGGTATAACAAATGTCTAGATGGAATATTTAGGGGGACCGTTTCTCTGAGAAGGTAGGGAATTCCATATGTCCACATATACAGGGGAATTTGCAAAGCCAAAAAACATGCATGCATGCATAGTGAAGGACACAACTTCAGAAAAGACCTCAGAATATAAGCCGGAAGTGAACGCTAAGGCGGAGCAAATAGCCAGTTTATTTGGAAAAGAGCCCCAACACAAAGCCAATCTGCAAAGATTTGAAGAAATTTTTCATTTTTTCTTCTTATTTGCCAGCTTTTTTTTTTTTCTTTTGGTTTGGCTACAGATATTCAAAGGAATCTCTGTCGAAACATGAGTCTGACCACAACTCTCAGAATAAAGATGTAAGCAATCACACAACCAAAAATACAGACTCAATAAGTCACTAAAAAAAAAAAAAAAAAAAAAAAAAAATTAAACACACTTCAAGAAGCAAAGACAATCTTTGTTTGACAATCTTTGTTTCAGGGTTAGGGGGAAGCAATCTGATTTTTATCAATTTTCAAGAACAATAACAACAGAAAATTAAAACAGCATGAAAGAAAAAAGAAACTATGGACCATTCACATGAGAAATTAGCAGAAACTGTAGATTTTAAAGTTAACATGCTAAATATGTTTAAAGAACTAATGAAAACCACTAAAAAGAACTAAACAAAGTCAGAAGAACAATTTCTTCATAAATATAGAATAGCCATAGAGAGATAGAAATTATAAAAAGAAACCAAATGGAGATTCTGGATGTGTAAAACTGTAGCTAAAATGAAAATTTTACTAGAGAAGTTCAACATCAAATTTGAGTATACAGAAGAAAAAATAGACAAACCTGAAGAAAAGACCACTGAAACTATCCAGTCAAAGAAGAAAGAAAAAAAAAAGAATAAAAGAAATATGAACAAAGTTTAGAGGACATGTGGAAAATCATTAATATTATCAAACTTTTCAAAAAAATGGCTATAGTAATAACACATATATGAGAAAAAATAACAAATGTGGACAAGAATATGGAATATTGGGAACCTCATACATTGTTAGCATGATTAAAAATTTCTCTTCACTATGGAGACCAATTTTATGGTTCCTTAAGGATTAAAGATAAAATTTTCATAAGACCAGTATTCCATTCTAGGTATATACCCCCAATGATTGAAAATGAATACTTAAACCAAAATAAACTCACAGATGTTCATAGAAGCATTATTATATATAGCCAAAAGTTGAAAAGAATACAACTATCCATCAATAGTTGAATGAACAAAATATATATTCACACAATAGAATATTCTTCAAAGGAATGAAATACTAATATACTATATAATATTATTTAAAGGAATGAAATACTAATACAAGCTACAAGTTGGATAATCCCCAAAACATAAAAAGTAAGAGAATATAGGCTCAAAATGTCACATACTGTGTGAACAAGGTGGTTATGGGAAGTGATTACTCATTGAATAAAGGATTTTCTTTTGTAGTGATGAAAATATTTTCAAACTTAACATTGGTGGCATATAACATTGTTAATACCAGTGAATTTTAAACTCTAAAAGGTATGTTTTAGGCAGCATGATTTTTACTTCAGTGTAAAAAATGCATTCGTTATAATTCTCATTAAAAATTTATATTATAAAGTAATATTTAAGGGAATTCCTGACCAAGAACATTGATAATTAATAAAAATGAATTTAGATTCTGCTTTTGGCTCTCTCACTATCACATGTTTGGATCTAAGATTGGACAAATCATTTCAAAGAATTTCAATCAAAATCGTTCCTATATTATTTAGCAAACCTAGTGTATTTCCAAAGTCCTGGAGGTGAATATAACTGGTACTGGCCATACCTGTCACATTACCATTAAGCTCCTCCTAGGATCCTCAGTACAGGTATCATAAATCTACATACCACTGCAATAGGCATGTAATAACTACCTCCTTTGGGTCTTGGTTGGTAGACGTATTGTTAGATCACTGCTGTACAATATATTGTACATGCCTGTCCATGGCACATGCTGTGACTAATGCCTTTACTCACTAATTACTCTCTAAGGGTCCAAGAAAACCAGTAATAACATCAAAGCTTAATCCCACTCAATAATTTATTAAAAGATAAATTTAGGATGACTTCCAGGGGTGGAGTTCAGAGTTTTATCAGTGAAATTTGTCATCACTAATATTCTTAATATGTTGAAATTCTGTTCATTAAAATATGACAAAAGTGCTAAAACGGTCCCTAGTAATCAGCATAGCAGTTTACATAAACAAAGAAACCCTCAATATTTTATACTTTTGGACCAAAATCAATGATAAATATAAAGAATAATTTAGATCATGTTTTGTTGTTTTGATTAGGAACAGAAAGACTAACATGGCAGGAAATCATATCGAAAAGAAACAAAAAACTAGGAAGTGAATATCACCTTAGTGTAGGTAGAGATATTAGTTGACAATGAATGCACTATTAGAGAAAATAATGGTATGGTTTCTAAATGATTTTTGTAGCATAAACTAATTACCCTGCTCAAACAAAGGGAAATGACTATCCTGGTACATAATTCTTTATATTCTAAAATACACTCATGATAGTTTGATAGTGTTATATTTTTGCCACTCTATTTTTCTCCTTTGTCATTGTTCTTTGCTTCTGTTTGGTTGGTTTTGTCCTAGTTTTTAAGTACTATATGTTTTTATTGATTCAAATGTAGCAAATCCAAAAGTATAAAAATATATAAGTCCAAATTGAGAGTTTCTTTTATTTTATCATAATAATTACAATTAATATTATAATATATATTTATAGTTTATTTCTATGCATATTCAAATACAAAACATATTTATGACAACACTTTTATTTATTTATTTATTTTGAGACAGAGTCTCACTTTGTTACCCTCAGTAGAGTGCTGTGGCATCACAGCTCACAGCAACCTCAAACTCTTAGGCTTAAGTGATACTCTTGCCTCAGCCTCCTGAGGAGCTGGGAGTATAGGCACCCACGACAATGCCTGGGGATTTCTTTCTTTTCTTTCTTTCTTTCTTTCTTTTTTTTTTTTTTTTTTTTTTTTGGTAGGTGTCATTAATTGTTGTTCACCTGGCTGGGACCAGGTTCAAACTTGCCAACCTTTGTGTTATGTGGCTGGCATCAAGACTATGGCAACATATTTTAGTACTTAAATATTCCAAAAATTTTAAGCATACCAGTAAAAGCAGCTTTAACTCATTTTTCTTATTATTCTTTTATATCTATTAGATATTTTAAGTAATTTTTAAAGGGCCACGCTACTAAATGTATATGGTATTGCTCATAGAAAGCCTGTGGTTTTATTGACATCTGCCCACCAGAGAGCCACTTTTCTAAACGTGTATCAATGTTAAATTGTATGGTTTTTAATCCCTTGATTTTGACATTTGCTTAAGAATTAAATTTTCCTTCATTTTAAAAATTAATTAAGAAATAATATTGCTGTGAAAAATGAGAAGGGGGCTAAATTGCATCAATGTGACTGATCACAGCATTTTTTAAATAAAACAATGTTAATTTAAGGGAGAAGATGGTAAGTTGAAGATGTGATTTATGCTACATACAGCAGGCATATGCAAAGAAATATAATCATAAGCTAATAGAAGAGATAGCATACACTCTTAAAAATATTTAATCATCTCTGTATAAGTCAGGAAAGCGGAGGAGACACATAAAAAACAAATAACAAAACAACAAACTTAAAATCAACTTCAATAATAATTACAATAAATGTGAATAGACTAAATACTGATTAAAATAGAGATTCTTCATTATTTAAAAGGCACAAATTTATCCTGCAATAACAGAAAAGAGACTGGATCAAAGTAAAACCTTGGTAAAACATGTATCATGGCCAACTTAGGCATTAAAAAATAAGAGGTGATTCTATTTATGCTAGTCAAGTAGACTTTAAGACAAATATATTGACAGAGCATTAAAATTACTGTTAAAAAAGATAAAATGGTTGATTCTTCAAAATATATTCAATCATAAATATGTGTCCACATTTTAACAAAGATTCAGAATATATGATAAAATTAAGAGAAGAAAAGAGAAAATAGGCATGCAAAATTATAGTAAAATTTTACTTCCTTTTTCTCAGAAAGTGAAAGATCAATTAAAAATATATCAGTAGAGAGAGAGAAAATCAAAACAATAGCATTATCTACATTTACCTAATTATATAATGAAACATATGTGTGTGTGTGCACACAGGTGTGTTTATGTTTATGTGTTTGTGTGCTTATGTCCCAGTTTTTTTAACTATTCAACTGTTGATGGATACATTGGCTCTTTCCAGTCTTGACTATTGTGAACAATGATGCAATAAACAGGAGAGTACAGATACCTTTATGAGGTTTTGATTTCATTTTCAAGGTGTTTATATCCGAAAGAGGGATTACTGGGTCCTGTGGTACTTCTATATTTAATTTCTTTTAAAACCTCTATACTATTGTCTATAATGACTGTACCAATCTACATTACCACCAACACAGTACAAGATTTGTGTCTAGAACTTTAACACTATTTGTTATATTTGGACTTTTCAAAAAAAATTGGCATCAATTCAAGACATCTATTGTACAGCCTGGCAACAACAGTTCACAGTATATTATATTCCTGAAAAATGTTTAAAAAGTGGATACATTTTGACCATTTAAAAAATACCCTTTATAACGTGTAGAATTTGCAGTTTCCTAGTAATTATTGATATTGAACACATTTTCCTATATTTATTGGCCATTTTTAAGTCTTCTTATTCCAAATGTCTATTAAGTATTTAATATACAATGGAAATATTATTCACTCCCCAAAAGAAATGATCTTACCCTATAACAAACATGAATGAAACTGGAACATATTATGCTAAGTGAAATAACCCAGACCCAGAAAATATTGCATGATATCAATTCTATGTGTAATCCAAAATATATTACACATGCACAGACACACAGAGACAATACATTGGTTAGCAGGGCACGGATAAGGGGAAAAAAAGAGATTTGGCTTAGTGGATACAATAAAACAGATATATAAGATGAACAAGTCTACAGTGCTAATGTATATATTTGTATACTGTAAATTATAACATTGTACTATACAGTAGAACTTCTGTAAGTTGACCACCCAAGGGACTGCACCAAACTGGCGAACACAAGGAGGTGCCAACATAAGGCACTAGACTTATTGTACTGATACATACATGTGGTGCATGTCCAGTGTATGGAAATTAGGGCAACTTAAGGAAGGTTGACCACCTCCTACTTAGGGAGGTGGTCAACTCTGGAGGTTCTATTTTATTTCAGTTTCTTCTTTTTTTTTTTGAGACGGAGCCTCAAGCTATCCCCCTGGGTAGAGTGCTATGGCATCACAGCTCACAGCAACCTCCAACTCCTGGGCTCAAGCGAGTCTCCCGCCTCAGCCTCCCAAGTAGCTGGGATTACAGGCGCCTGACACAACGCCCGGCCATTTTTTGATTGCAGCCATCATTGTTGTTTAGTGGGCCCGGGCTGGGGATTCGAACCTGCCACCTTAGGTGTATGTGGCTGGTGCCTTAGCCGATTGAGCCACAGGCCCCGAGCCTCAGTTTCTTCTTAAATGAATAAATTTTAGGTACTCTTGACAAAAAAATAAAAATAATAGATATCGATGCAACATGACAGATTCTATTTCCCTCATGATAGTAAGCAGTTTACTATCTATATGTGTCCTACAATGTCATGTTGTATACCTAACTTTGACAATCCTTTAATGAGTATAACCAAGAGAAAAAGTGACACCACAGATCTTTTTTTTTTGACACCACAGATCTTAAAACAATAAAAGAATAAAAATATTTATTATGATCATTACAGAAATAAATTTTCTATCTTATATTAATTTGACAGAAACCCTGGAAAATACAGCTGACTAAATTTACACAGAAAGAAACAGAAATTGTCACCAGCCCCAAACAGGTTTTTCCAGAAGTAGAACATAGAGTTAAAATGTTTTTTCTCAAATCTTATGATTTAATGTTTGAGGTCAGACACAGGGTGGGTCACCCCTATAATCCTAGCACTCTGGGAGGATTGCCTTATCTCAGGAGTTCAATACCAGCCTGAACAAGAGCAATATCCTTCTCTAAAAATAGCCATGTGTTGTGGCAGGTGCCTATAGTTCCAGTTACTTGGGAGACTGAGGCAAGAGGATTGCTTGAGCCCAAAAGTTTGAGGTTACTGTGAGCTATAATGATGCCATGGCACTTTAACCAGAGTGAGACAGTGACTGCCTCACACAGAGTGAGACTCTAAAAAACAAAAGCAAACTAAGATTTAATGTTGTTTTATTGGTCTTGTGTTTGAGATTTGTTCTATTTGTCCTGAGACAAATTCCTCTCAAGCTATGAGCCTGTTATAATAAATAAAACAGGTTATGTATCACCAAAAATACAATGGTGGACAGACATAGCATAGATATTTCCAATCCAAAAGTTAGAATTAAGAAAGTTCAAAGGAATAACCACCAATGATCCTAATCAGGGGTGGTGGTTGCGCCCCAGGATTCAGGCAACCCTGCGCACTTGCCTTTGTGGGGAGCAGCACGTGCAGCAGCTCTCAGGTTCAGAGTCACATTTCCGAGGCTTTCCCAAGTTGGAATCACAGTCCCATTGCTGTACCATTCCAGCATCTCAGAGTTAGCCCTAGCCTTGCAGGTTCATAGGCATTGACTTTGTGGGAGCTGTCTTTGTAGGTCGGTCAATAAGGTAGTTCTCTGTGTGCACCCCCAGGCTCTCTGAGGCATCCTTTAACTCTGGTTTGACATCTGGGTTGAAGCAGTCATGCCTTCACAGTTCTTGCTTACTGTGTGCCTGCAAAGTTAGCACTATGTAGGCGCCTTCAAGGTTTACGCAGGGGTGTTCAACCTTTTGGCTAGTCTACATTTAAAGAAGAATTGTCTTAGGCCACATGTTAAATCCACATACACACACTACACTAGTGAAAGCTGATGGACAAAAAAGAAAAAAAAAAAGGAAAATCCTTTGCATAATTTTCGTGATATCCAGCACCACAGATAAAAAATTCCCCAATAATCCTAAGTATGTAGTCTGTTGAGAAATTCTTCTAAAATCATCACTGATGAAAAGAAGTGAAGTAATCTCTTTTGCAGCAACTTAGATGGAACTGCGGACCTAATGTGCTTTTATCCTAAGTGAAGTAACTCAGGAATGGAAAACAAACACCACATGTGCTCTTTAATAATTGAGGGCTAAATAATAGGCACACATGGGCGCAAAGAGGTGTGAAGGGCATTGGAAATCAGAGCAAGTGGGGTGGGGAGGAAGGAAGGGTGGGAGCATAGGAGGCGGATGGGTAAAATTTTACCTGTCAGATACAATGGCACTAACTTGGTGATGGACACACTAAAAGCTCCACCTTAAGCATTTTACAAGGTATCCACGTAGCAAAAGTGTGTGTACTATGTTCATATACTTAATATTTTGAAATTAAGTCAATATGTATTTCTTCCGCTAAGTATTCTAGCTTACTGTTCAGAAGTTCTTTTTTTCCAAAAATATTAGGGCACAACACAAGTTAGCAAAGTTTTTGCCACTTTAAAAGAAAGATAGTTTTCCCTCCAGTTATCAAAACCTCGTTCCCCATTTCCATCTGGGACCTCATTAGAATGACTGTCTTGTTTGTATTTCTACCAGCAGTATGGTCACAACTACTTAGGTAATCTCTAAAAAGATTTGGGCTTTTATTACAACTCTCCTTTCTTGAGCTCTCACAAGTGTTCTTTTTAGTACTATTTTTAACTTTTTTTTTTTTTTTGGTGGTTTTTGGCTGGGGCTGGCTTTGAACTTGCCACCTCCGGCATATGGGACAGTGCCCTACCCATTTGAGCCACGGGCGCCACCCTCTTTAGTGCTATTTTTATTGACACTATTAGCTTTTCCTAGCATTAACTTATAATTTCTTTTAGCCTCCTATCTATTACCCAGTTCCATAGCTGCATCCACATTTTTAGATGTCTGTTACAGCAATACCCTACTTCCTGGTATCAATTTCAATTTTAGTTCGTTTGTACGGTTACAACAAGATACCTGAAACTGGGTCATTTATAAACAACAGATATTTCTTTTTCTTGGTTCTAGAGTCTAGGAATTTCATAATCAAGGAGCCAGCAAAATGTCTGGTAAAAGTCTAGTCCTCACAGTGCTCTCTATTTATCCTATGTGGTATAAGGGGCAGAGGGCAAAAGTGGGCTTACGTAATTTCCCTGAGCATGAATTCATTCTGAGGGCAGAATTCTTTTGACTTAATTACCTCCTAGATGCCCCACTTTTTAATATTATATTTCAATATCACAATGGCAATTAAGATCCAATGTACAGGGTGGTGCCTGTGGCACCAAAGGGCATCAGCCCCATATGCCAGAGGTGGTGGGTTCAAACCCAGCCCCAGCCAAAAACTGCAAAAAAAAAAAAAAAAAAAAAGATCCAATGTACAAATTTTATAGGTACACATACATTCAAACTGTTGTCTAAAGTTCCATTGCATCTGTATTCATTTTATTGTCAATATCTGCTCTGAGTCATGAAGAATATTTGGTGTTAGCCAAGCAGCAGGCTTTAAGGAAAGGGTATTTCAGTCTGAAAGGACTGCATGACACTTAGATGTAAATAAATGGACGGTTCAAAAACCTGAAGGTGCTTCAATGTCTGGAGTACAAACGTGCAATAGTAGGTATGAAAAGATTAGACCGGTGGTGTGAGCCAGGTGGCAAAATGAATAGTTATAGTTTGTCATGAACACCAACAAAAACAACAACAAAATAACTGTATCACAAGAGCATTAGCGAGCCACTGAGGGACCTTAATTGTAGCGTTGGAGGATAAGAAATGCATGTTAGGAAAATCTCTCTGGCTGTAATACCAAGAAGAGATTGAAAATAAAGAAAACTAGAAGTGACAGAATTATAATGGAGGCTATTATGGTGAGCGTGGTAAAAGGCCAACAGATTATAAATATATTAATGAGGTAGAATTCACAGGACAGGAGGAATTTTTTTTTAATTTAGCAAACGTTTATTGAGGGCTTAAAAATTGCCAGTCTTTGTCCAAGTGAACAAAGAGGAAATGTAAATGTAACCAGGGAGCCCCTAATCCAGGAGGAAGCCCAGACAAATACACAGGGGTTAGAAAAACAAATCTGTAAGAACAGTTTTACATTGCCATCAATGTACGAAAAACCTTTTGCATTTAGGGTTTCTTTGCATATCCTGAGGGAGATAATTCAGATATGTCAATCAAGTTATTGATTGAGTCATAGAATTGATAGTGCTTCATTCACAGGGACAGACATCATTGCAAGGATCAGAGTTGGAAAAATCAGAGTAATTTTCTGGGGGTTGACAATAGAAGTAAAGTTCAGTCCCCATTCTTTGCCATTATTTCCTGAACTATTTGCTACTACTTTAGGATGAACAGGCCATAAAAAGTTCCTGTGTAGAAAATAACTATATGAAGATGACTTTTTGTTTAAATCATAAATCATCTTTCAGGACTACCAGCACTCCTTTTTAATAGGATCTATAAGCAAGGCTATGCTATCCTAATCTTAAATTTTGGAAGGTTTCATTCAATTCAAACAGTGTTATGGTAAATAATACCCTATAGAAAATTAACTTATAGAAAAAATTAGAAAAAATTAATATAGAAAAAATCTGTATGTTTTCTTCAACTATTTTAATTTTAAAGAGTACTGTGAACAATTTAATTGATTCTGGTCTCATGCTTTGTGGGTGCTTTACTGAGAATTGCTACTGACTTAAGTGTTCTTTTAATTCCAGGATAAATTAATATTTTACACTTTAAAACCTAGAGCTCGAGGGTGTTAGAATTCCACATGAGTTTTTTTTTTTTGAGACAGAGCCTCAAGCTATCCCCCTGGGTAGAGTGCCATGCATCACAGCTCATAGCAACCTCCAACTCCTGGGCTCAAGCGAGTCTCCTGCCTC
>CAUYQV010146083.1:0-26142 GCA_963574575.1 Galagoides demidoff | reverse complement strand
GGAAAAAAACTAATAGAAATAGCAATTATACACTTATATTTTGAGTAGCACCAGTTTTATATTGAAAAATGGAAATTTTCTTTGCTAAACACTCTAATTTTTCAAAATGCTTTTTGGTAAAGGGAAAATAAATTGTGGTATCTCTTCTATGGAATACTGCTTAGCATTAAAAGGAATAAACTATTGATTCATGGACCCTGTGGATTGATCTCAAAATAATTCTTTTGTACAATATAAAACAACCTTAAAATGGTCCCCACTATGTGATTTTATTTATGTACAGTGTTATAAAATGTATTTAAAATGATAGAAAACAGCTTAACTTGTTGCCTAGTGCAAAGTTGGCTTGAGGTATAAAGAGAGGGGAAGGCAAATGGATTAAAAATGGGCACAAGGAAACATTTTGGAGTGACAGATATTCATTGCTTCAACTATGTCAATGATTTCATGGGTATATATGTATGTTAAAATTTCTCAAAATGTATACTTTAAACTTGTACAATTTATTGAATGTAAATTACACCACAATAAACAATAAAGCTGTTAAAAACATAGTGCATGTTTCAGAGATTATATCTACCACATTCTGCCAAGCACTGCTTAGCAGGATGATGACAGAAATTGTGAAACATTACCCCAAATTGGAGGCACTATACAAATGTGTGTAAGCAGAGTTAATAGTCATTCATGGGGATCTTTCCAGAACTAAGCAATGGCATATGCAAGATAATTAATGCAGGATAATTAAGTAAGCCACCATATTAGATAAGCAGAAGAACTTTATGTATCTATGCATCTAGGCATGCATTTATCTGAAATCTGTATTACTCAACATTGCTTAGTTCGATAAAGTCAAATATGCTTCATTGGTATCAAAAGCAATTAATTGTTCAATCATTTGCTTGGATTTACTGCAGTTAGGAAAAGCGGCTTCCTAAGCCTCCTTGTAAAACCATCTTTTTGATGTAAACTTTTTTCTATGACTTATTCCTACATGAGATAAAAAGGAATTTTAGTAGTAAAACATTCTTAGCCCCCCTACTCATGCACTCATACAAGGGAAGAATCACTTTTTATAAAAATGCAAAGTAGTCAGAAGCAAAGAGTTACCAGTATTTGTAAAACTTTTTCAAGTATTTCCATGCTTAAAAAATTTTTAAAAGACAAAAGCAATTGTTTTAAAGTTTCGCAATTTCTGAATGATCTAATTGAGGTAGTAAATTCCAGTAGGCTATGTTTAATTTTTCATTTATTACAAAACTATCTTTGAAGGATGTGTTTAATTGAAAAAGTTTCTAAAGCATTTTTCTAAAATCATTATGATTAAATACTTTACAAGAAACCCTTGTACACGTAACTGGGATGCTTATGCAACCACTACAGTGAGATTTTTATGTCTTAAATAAATAAAATCAATGACCTTACAAATCACCTTTTCATTTGACTGTAAACTCCCCACAACACCACAAATTATTTTTATTGGCCAAGTGGGAAACACACACATACACATATGCACACATACAAGTTTAATTTTAATAAAAATGCCAAATATATCTTAGCACCTCAAAATTCAAATATAAAGACTTTCTCCAGAATATCACGAATAGATTTACCAGCCACTGGAGGCTTCTTCCTAAAGTAAGTCAAATTGATGTTCCATAGGCATGTGTAGGATGCATTGCACTCTCAGGAAGAACTATGTCTCTAATATATGATCAAGAACTACAAGTGAGTGTTGCACCAATTAAATGTGGAATTCATGATAAAGTTGCAGGAATGTCTTTCCTTCAACCCAACAGAGGAGAATTGGCAGTTTCCAAATGTACTTTTCTCCAACTTTATAAATTATCCTTATTCTCATATTTCATTATAGTCCTATTATTATAGTACTAGGTAATTTAAAATATATAATTAGAAGAAACTTGAGTTTTGAAGTACATTTCTTCTATTTAGTATTGACTAAACACCTGCAACTGTGTGCCAGGGTTGGTACTGAGGTTTAAGCTGGCAATCAAGTAACAGATCATCTAATGTAAAGATAGAAAATGCAGCATGCGATATCATTCATAGATCTATTAATGCAAATGAAGTTATCTTTAGGCAATCCTGTGAGTAGAGTGTGGGAATAGAATTAATACTTTTCCCGATTTGGGCATTAAGGGTCAAGAAGAAAGGTCCAGTACTCAGAAAACCTCTAGGGTAATGCCACACAGATGGCTAAAGCCGTAATGAAACATCAGAGCACAGGCTGCATGGGAAAGCAGAGGTGATAAAAGCAACAAGGATCATTCAAAGGACCATGAAAGCACCCAACCATACAAAATCTACTCTCACCTCTCTGTAATGCCTCAGGCTCTGCTTTTGCAAATCATTCTTGTCACTTAAAAGAACATAAAATGCTTTATAGCAGCCAGCACTTGTTTTCAAAGACCAGTGGCACTGGATGGATTTTTATACTTCTACAATTATGGCATCCAACACTGGTGATGGCAACAAACCACAAAATCCAAATTCAATTTCAGCCAAGCTTTTGATAGCATTCTCCCCAGCTTCTACATTGAGATAAGCTATGACAGAGTGGGGACAAAAACCCAAACCCCCCATATACTCGTGCCCTGTTAGGGAGTTTTCAAGAGAGAGAGATATAACCATCTGGCATATTAGGTATTTGCATGCCAAATTAGAAGGGAATAGTGAGGAGAAATAAAAAATAGAAAAAAATCCCCAAATCTCCATTAGACAATGTCTCAACATTTTCTATGTTTCTATGGTCAATAAGTTTCTTTCAACATTAGAAAGAGACAATATGGTAGAGTAATACAGAGCAAATACCCTGGAGCCAATTTCCCAGGTTCAAATCCCAGCTCTGCCATTGCCAAGTTATGTGACTGTCAACAAGTTAAGCCTCAATTTACTCCTCAGAAAAACATGGAAAATCATAGCCCTATTATCAAATACTATTTGAGAATTACAGAAGTATATATAGTGTTAGTAGATATTATTGATTAAAAAATCATGCATTTTTTGTTGGTTCCTAGAAGACATAAAAAATGAAACTTACAATAATAAATGGAATTCTAACAAACCTCAAGTGGTACATATATAAAACTTCTTTTAATATCTATATAAGCAAGTGGTAGATTTTAAAATTTGTATCATGCATTTTTTTTTTGAGACAGAGCCTCAAGCTCTCACCCTGGGTAGAGTGCCGTGGCATTACAGCTCACAGCAACCTCCAGCTCCAGGGCTCAAGTGATTCTCCTGCCTCCACCTCCCAAGTAGCTAGGATTATGGGTGCCTACCACAATGCCTGGCTTTTTTTTTTTTTTTTTTTTTTAGTTGCAGCCATCATTGTTGTTTGGCAGGCCTGGGCTGGATTCGAACCTGCCAGTTCAGGTGTATGTGGCTAGCGCCTTAGCCACTTGAGCTACAGGCACAGAGCCTATCGTGCATCTCTTAAGCCACTTTCTAACATAGATTTTTTTTTCTAGGAGCTGCTATATTTAAAGAATAAAAAATAAATTTTATAAACATAGTGTCTGTATGCAAATGATACCTCTACATGATCTTTTTCAATGTTGAAAAGACTGTTTTAGCAATGTGAATGGCAGACGGGTGGAGATGGAAGTTAATTAAACAAAAGTGATCAACATTAATTGAGCACTTACTATATAAGTGCCCATTTATGCCCATACACGTATGCCCATTTAACATCCATAATGACAATGGAAGGTTCAATTGTTTTAGCAATGTGAAGGGAAGATGGGTGGAGATGGAAATTAGTTTATTAAACGAAAGTGATCAACATTAATTGAGTACTTACTATATAAGTGCCCATATATGCCCATTTAATATCCATAATGACAATGGAAGGTTCAACATTATCTGTGTTTTACAAATAAGAAACCTGACATTTAGTGAGATTAATTAAATTACCCAAGATTACATAAGATAAGAGAAAGATAATATTGGTAGTTGAAGCTATGTTTATCAAATTTCATTAAAAAATGAGAAAATCTAATATTTACTTAGTACATTCTGTGAGTTCTGTGTTAATGGCTTCACAGCACTATCATCCACTGATGGCATAAATATTGATAATTTAGGGTATATTCATATTACAAGTCCATCGATGAAGAAATTGAATCTCTAGGAGCACTGAAAAACCTGGCTGAGGTTCCAGAGGTCAAAAGAGGTAACCACTAGATGATCAGAATCTTTTAAGTAACATGGAATTATACAAAACAATGATCTGTTGATTGCTGCCTTTGATTTTTTTAGAAAAAACTTCATTTATTCAAAAAAAATTAGATATTCCTACAATACATAAACTAAAACTAAAACTAGATTTTATGTGAAGTGATCCTCAATTGCTACAATATTCTTTTCTGAAGTCCTGAAAATAGTTGCTCATAATTCAAGTGGCAATAATCAAAGGATAACTTACTCAGGATATAAAAAAGTGATTTACTTTATTTATTAGACCAGTAGACCAATAAACTTCAAAGAACTCTTTATAAAGGAAATTGTTTCTTGATTATTTTATAAAGTAATATTTAAAAATTATTTTATAGAAGTAATTATAGATATATTTTGTGTTTTTTCAGATAACTTTTCTTCTCAAGTCAAAGGTATGCCACACAGACACACACACATATTCTGATATACTCCTTTGGCCAGAATAAATAGGAAATTTCTCATATATGTGAAATTTTTATAGTCTAGTTCTCTTTATATTACTTCACATTAGTTAACAGCTGTTCAGAAGTCATTATATTTACATGGCTTAATATATTGTTTAAGTCTTCTAATAGTAATAGCAATAAAAATTGTAATTAGCCTTTTTTGCAGGCTATTTTTCCAAAGCATGATGGCATGGTTATTTCAACTTTAAGGAACTTCCCTGGGAAGAGCTACCATGATCACATCTTATAAATATTTCTTAAAATTATGAAGCCTGAAAAACCTTTGCATAGCAGCAATATTTACCTAATTCATCTCCACTTAGCCATGTACCCTGAGTTGTGTTTAATTTCCCCCAATTCTTTCTAAATTCTTTCAGATCAACAGATTAAAAGAATACATAACTGATGAGTGAAAATATGTATTGAAATTTTGTGGTATCATGAAAACTGCTAAAATCATCATCAACAAAAATGACTATACAACAGAAGGCCTGCAGATCTAATTATTTAATGCTTTTTAGGTCTATTTCAATACCTTTAAGAGTCTGATTGTGGAAGAGCACCATTGTTTAAGGTGATCATAAACACTCCTAATTCAACAATGTTCTACAATTTGTGGTTACTCTTATGTTCCTTCTCAAAACTAGCAGAATTCATTATCTTTTATGTAATAGGAATATGTTATTTACTATGTTTTATCAAAAATAATTATGCCACTTCTGAACTATTTATTGCCTTTACTAAAAAAAAAAAGTTAAAATTTTAAAATTAAGAAAAATCCACCAACTATTAGGATTGCCATTGGCAAACAAAAAACTGAAATTTAAATTTCTTTAAATCAATTGATGACATCTGGATTACCTAAAAAATGGTGAAATATGTCACTTTATTGTGAAATGTTTGGAATGGGGTCACTCTAGCTCAAACCTACTTTCACATGGATGCTTTTTGAGGGGCTTTATAAAGTCAAACATCTCAAAAGTGATGGAGAAAATTCCAGAAAATGCTAACAATGATTGTTGTGTTGGCATTTAAGGTTAAGCACATTAGAAGCAGCGAGTAAGGGTGGACAAGAAATTTTTCCTACACTGTACATTCTATTATTACAGTGGTAAAAACTAAATCATCACGTTTGACATTTTGAAATTTTGCTTCTGCTTATGATAGCAGTCCACTGTCTACACTATAGACCCTTCCCTCAAATGTTCTTTGTTGAGGCAAACAGGATGAGAGGCTAGTACTTCCAGGGAGCACAAGATCACTACTAGACACAGACACGCCTTCCACATTTCTAAAGTTGTATCCATTTAACTACCTTAGCAGGATCCAGCTACCAGTAGGCAATTGAATTCTTTCTGAAATAAAACAACTTATTCCTCTGGTGAATCACACTTCTCTGTCCGAGCTATTATTCTTCTTTCACTTCTCATTCCCTTCCCTTTAAAATCTTGTCAGAATACTTTCTACCCCTATTTCTAAGCAGGAACCATTGAGGAGATCTGCATAAACAAATGTTTTATTAGAGATAAATGAAGAAAACTTCACGTATACCAAAACTTTAATCTATTTTTAATCTATTTTAATTTCATTTTAATCTCTTTTTCATATATCAGCTAAGTACATGTATCTGTTTTTACCCATTTACACAGTCCTATAAACAGACATTCTCATAGAATGCAACGGGTTCATAAATTGGTATAACTATTTAGAAGTATTTAAAAAATTTTAAATTTTAACTAAATATTTCTACTTCTAGGAATTTGTCCCACAAATGCTTGAAGAAATAGCCAATATGGTATAGCATTACACATAACATGTATGCCTCAAAGCTGTTTATGTAGAATGCTAATGACTGAAATACAAAACTAAACTTCTCTCTGGACCATTTATTAAAAAGAAGAAATACAAATTGCATTTTTATTTCTTCTCATCATAATTCCATACTAGTGTGGTAGTAGTAAATAATCAAATTTAAATAATAAAGTTTAACAACAGATTTGATACCTTTCATTACACCACGTTTCCAAGAGCGGACATGTAGAATATATGGAACTATATTATCAGGATCTACAGTTATGCATGGATTTCCCCACACAATTGGGAGATTTGAAGATACCTAGAGAAAAGAATTCAAAAGCAAGAATTATATAATGTACACACAAAATGTTTTCCATGCTTTAGCATGTTACACTACATGAAATTAGTGTAACAAGATAAAGCATAGAAAAAAAACCTAAAAATTAAATTAAGTACTTTCATTATGACTATTCACTGTTAAATCAAAGCGAGCCAGAAAAATCCTAGTAATAGTAGACGAAATTCTGAGACGGGAACTAGGCAAAAGTGAAATGGAGGAAATGATTCTTACAAAAAGAATAGAGCTCATTTTGTGCTGCTGCTTATAACAAGATCATCAATGCTTACAAATTCTGAATGTATCTTATGGCCATGCACAATTTTCTTTTTGCAATTTGATTTACAAAAGAGACGAACCATTTCAATAATTTTCTACATCAATACAGCAAATAAAGAATATTTAAAAAAAGAAATATTTAAACAGAATTTAACCACAAACCTGGTTAAATTCAACTTTCAATTTACTGGACGCTTATATTTTCCCACGCCCCGCTGCTCAGACAAGCACTAATCTGCTTTGTGTCTCTATACATTTTCCTATTATGAACAATTCTTAGAGATGAAATTATATAGTATGTAGTCTTTTGTCATTGGCTTTTTAAATTTAGCATACTCTTTTTTCATTTTTACCTATTCCTAGTTGACAAATACAAATTGTGTATTTATGACATAAAACATGATGTTTTGATATATGCATACATTGTAAAATGACTATATTGAGTTAATCACACATAAATTATCTCACATAATTATCATTTTTGTGATGAACACTTAAATTTACTCTCAGCAATTTTCCATAATATATTATATTGTTGGTAATTATGTAACTATGTTGTACAACAGATCTAATACATATTTTGAACTTATTCCTTCTATATGACTGAAATTTTTTCTGCCCATTGGCCAACACCTCCCCCAACAAGGCCCTAGTAACCACCATTCTACTTTCTACTTCTATAAATTGAAGAGTTTATATTCCACATGTAAGTGAGATCATGAAGTAATTGCTTGTCTGTGACTGGCTTATTCTGCCTTGCATAATTTTCTCCAGATTCATATTATTACAAATGAGAGGATTTCCTTCTCTTTCACGGCTGAATAGTATTCTATCATGTACATACAACACACTATATCTATCGATTCATCTGATGCATACTTAGGCTGATTCCATATCTTGGCTATTATGAATCATTAATGGTGCAATGAATATGAGAGTGCAGATGTATCTTTGAAATATTGATTTCATCTCCTTTTGATATATACCCAGAAGTGGAGTTGAATTATATGGTAGCTCCATTTTCAACTTTTGCAGAAACCTCTATAGTGTTTACTATAATAGCTGTACTAATTTACAATCCTACCAACAGTGTAGAAAGGTTCATTTTCCTCCTCAAGTTCACCAATGAACATCATTCAGTGTTTTGTTTTGTTTTTTTGTGACAAAGCCTCAAGCTGTCCCCCTGGGTAGAGTGCCCTAGCCTCACAGCTCACAGCAACCTCCAACTCCTGGGCTCAAACGAGATTCCTGGCTCAGCCTCCCAAGTAGCTGGGATGATAGGCATCCACCACAAGGCCGGGCTATTTTTTGGATGCAGCCGTCATTGTTGTTTGGCGGGCCTAGGCTGGATTCAAACCCACCACCTTAGGTGTATGTGGCTAGTGCCTTAGCCACTTGAGCCACAGGTGCTGAGCCCATTCAGTGTTTTTGAATTCTCTTTTCTAGGTATCTTCAAATCTACCAGTACTGTGTAAGAAGTCTCCACATCACACAGACCATGGTAATGTAATCCCATATGTTTTATTTTAGCGTATAATCCCTTTCATATATTTCTGGCTAAAGGTAGTATTTTTGTTGAAAGTATTTCTGTATAACCTATGTCCCTTTTTTCTTACAATCTTCCATTACTGTCATATTTTGAGTTAGATATTTTCTACTGTGCCATTTTAATTCCTTTTAGTATCTTTTATTCTATTTATGAGTAATTTTCTAAGTTGCTGTCCTAGGAACTATAATTAGTATCTTACTTGAAAATAATATCCATTAGATTAATTGTAACTTAATTTAAATACCATATACAACTTGGTTCCAGTATGTGTCATGCCTTCCAATCCTCCTATGTGTTACTGTTTTCAGACCAATTACATTTTTATATATTTAGGACTATAAAGACATTTATATAATTATCTATTTTTCATTTTTCTTTTAAATGACCTAGAAGAACGGGTCATTTAAATGACCTATAAAGAACATCCATTGAGGTTGTATATTCTATTTCCCTACTTCTAATGTCATTTCACTTAAACTTGAAGGTTTCCTTTAGTTTTTCTTGCAGACTAGGTCTTCTGGGGACAAATGCTCTGGTTTTGTTTATCTGGGGATGTATTAATTGCTGTCATTTATAAATTATATTTCTTGGTTGACAGGCTTTAGTTCTTAGTATTTTGAAAATGCAATGCTGCTCCCTTCCTGCCTTCATAGTTTCCTCTGATAAATTGGCTATTAATCTTATTAAGTATATCTTGCATGTGACTAGACAATTTTCTCCTCATTTTTGATGATTCTGTCCTTTTCTTTGTCTTTCAAATATTTGACTGTGATGTATCTAGATATAGATCTCTTTGACTTTTTTAACTCTAAGTTGGTAGAGCTTCTTGGACATTAGATCAATGTTTCAATGTTTTTTCTCCAAACTTGTAGCTTTTATTTCTTTGTGAATTATTTCTGCCCCTTTATTTTTCTTAATACTGAGATCTAAGTATATAAAAATATGAGTAAGAGAGACTTGCCACTGTTCTCATAGTTTATGATCTGGTGAGGGAATAATAAACAGATAACAGAAACATGATGTAGTATATATAATGGGGGGGGCAGATTACAAATATTCTGTGGAAGCAGGTGACAGGCATGTAATTCAGATTTAAGAAAACAGAGAAGGATTCTTAGTAAAAGTGGCCTGTAACTCAGACACAGATAAATAGAAGACAGAGACTTAGGGGGAGAGTTTCAGAGAGCAGAAATAGGAAATATGGTATACAAACAAAGGATCAAATGCTGCTGCAGTCAGGGGTGGCAAAAGATTATGCTGAACTGATAAAAAGAAAAAGTTATAGAGTAATTTAAAGCCAGTTCAGGGAGTATGGACTTTGACTCCATAGGTAGGAGATGACATTGGTGGATTTTCGCTAGGAATAATGAGATGAGATTTTCATTGAGAATATTTACTTCATTTGCAAACTAGTAAGCAAAGAAGAAAACCAAGGCACATATTTATAAAGATTATTTAAAAAAGCAAACAAAGGGGTCGGACATGGTGGCTCACACCTATAATCCTACTACTCTGGGAGGCAGAGGCAGATGAATTGCTTGAACTCAGAATTTGAGACTAGCCTGAGCAGGACTGAGACACCATATCTACTAAAAATAGAAAAACTGAGGCAGGAGCACTGCTTGAACCCAGGAATTAGAGGTTGCTATGAGCTATGATGATGCCATGACATTCTACCCAGGGTGAAAATCTCCACCCTTCTGCAGTTCCCTCTAAAACTATATTCAGGCACACATAAGAGGTAGATATTTGAAGTGTCTTTCGAGATCCTAGCAGGCACATGATATTTTGCAGATAAAATATAGGAGTGAAGGGTGGAAAATTTTATTTAAGGATTGATTTAAACAAATCCAGT
The DNA here is from genome assembly GCA_963574575.1 of Galagoides demidoff. Lineage (NCBI taxonomy): Eukaryota > Metazoa > Chordata > Mammalia > Primates > Galagidae > Galagoides > Galagoides demidoff. The sequence continues at coordinate 15,640 of CAUYQV010146083.1, read as the reverse complement.
GAGAAGGATGTAGTGGGAAACTTTCTGACACATAAAGATGTAAACAATTATGTATTTCTTAACATTTCCACTATTATTCATATGAGTAAAGGATAGGATACACTTCTGAAATTTTGCTGTGCCTACAGATTTGACAAAACACCTTTTATTATGTATAATTTCTTTAAGCAACAATACACAACTCAACTAGGTAGATTTTAACATTTTATGATTATGTACTAATACCTAAAAATAAAATGTGTCTGCTACAATTTAACTTTATAATTGAAATGAAATTTAATAGTTGTTGGATTAATAAAAGTTCGACTTGTAAACATCTCTTTATGTGACATTGCTTCACCTGACTCAGTAACACTTTCATGTAATAATTACATTTCATATACTTCAATTCAATAAGTAGTATATTCAGAAGAAAACACTTTCAAACTAAAAAGAGCATACTTACCTCAAAGGTCAGGATGGTATTTGTATGATTAGGTACCATTATGGGTTTATCCGCTGTTTCTCCAACCGTGCATTCCACGACTATGTGCTCCAAAGCCAGGGGCTTTGTTCCGATCCCTTTTATATCAAACACATGCTCCATTCCATCTACTTCATTTTGGAGGATAAGTTTACCCTATAACAAATCAGCCAAATTTCAGCTCTATAGAAGTCATAGTTCAGTGCCAAACAATCTCTGCTAGCCTATTACTCTTGAGTCTGGTTAATCAAATGACCTCGTAAGGATGTGTTAGCCATTTCCAGTTCACGTATAAATGCTTCTGCTGAACAAATCAAGATAAACGTCTAGTGAAAAGTTCTTTATTTCTCTTTACTATCTCTAAATTACAGCGTGTATGTAGGCATCCTCATACATAGCAATTATATGTGTGTTTACCTCCTTGTCAAAGAAGTATTGTCTAAAAAAAATATTTTCTGATGTACTCATTTCCCTAATGAAGAAGAACAAAGGAAATAGTGAGTTTTACTTTGTTCAGCAGGTTGTGTAAAAATGACCTGGATATAAGTATTCACAGACAATTGTGTTGCAGTTTTCAGTATATGTACCCTTCAAGTTAAAAAACTAAAGTTTCAAGCAAAAAGCCATCAAATTCACAGAAGATAAAAATATATATTAATACATTAGTTCATTCACATGTTAATACCGGGGAAAAAAAATCAATGACTTCTTACCACAACTTCGCATTCAAAAATAGGTTTGAATGTGAGAGGATACTGCGCCGTTTCACCTGGGCCAACACATAAAATCAGTGGTCCATAAAACCATTCTCCCTCAATAGTAACACGACATTTCCATTCCTTCTTTGTTTTATTTTCCTGAAGTATGGGGGGAAGGTACAAAAACATCAATGACAGCTCTCTCTGTCCTGTCTTCCCCCTTGCTCTTCTCTACTCTCTCTCTTCTCTTTCTTTCCTACTCTCTCCTTATCTCTCTCCCCTCTCTTCTCTCCTCCTTAGTGCTGCTCTGCAGCCTCCCTCCCACCACCAATAAAGACCTTTCATACAAGCAAAAAAAAAAAATCAATGACAATGTCGATGAAGTCAAATTAAATATTAATTCTTGATAATTTTAATAAAATGCATATTGTATTTTTATTGCTTTTCTTAAATATCACCATTTGGAAGGCATAATTTTTAAGAGAGACTATCAAAATTGTGAACACAAGGTACAAGGATGACTATATATTCTTTCTATGTCACACAGGAACATTGTTCAATATGTCTATTCAAGGATTGTTTGATATCCAGAGAAATGTCCCTTTGTTTATGACAGGTTTAGGGGTAGAGTTGGGATGAGGGTCCATAAGAAGGAGAGAAGGCCAGTCTAGGGATTAAGGAAAGGCTTTATTAGAAAAGAGTAGAATGGAGTATGTGCAGGAGTCAGCTCACTCTCACATAGTTTTAAGAAGCTTCTACTAGTATAGTTGAAACATGGTAGGGGCTTATGAGAGGTGAGGGAAATCATCTTTTTCTGAAGAGTGAGTGATTATTGCTTCAGAGACTGATCTTAGAATTACTCCCTTCTGCAGAAGTGTTATTTCTAGGGCCTTATCTCTAGTGTCAGCCAGAACCAGTGTAGGAGCCTGCTTGTTCTGATGTTTCCCAGGAACACTGGCCTTGAAGCATTCCAGGAGTGTAGGGAGAGGGTTGCTGTGATCATGCAATTTGCTTTCTGGCCTGCTTTCTCTCACTAGCTGTCTCCCAAAATGGCTGTACTCTTGCCAGGGTCATGAGAATTCTTTCCCAACATTTTGACTTATAAATGACTGTTAAAAATAACAAAATGGCCTTGTAAGACACATGTTCCTCCTAATTAGGAAAAGTAATGGGTGTTCTACTTGGTAAATTGCTAAGACTGCAACAATTACATATCTCATAGCAACAGATTTTTGGGCTTCAAGATGACTTTTGTCATGTCTTTGATAATTAAGCAAGTAAATGAACAAACAAAACCAATTTGCCATTTTAAAAATCCAAAGGTCCTTATTATTACATCACCTTTTTCTATGCTATATTGGTTCTCTGACTAAGATAGCCCAGTTAGCTACAGCCCATTATTATTCTCAGGAAACCCATCCTAATCAGGTGTTAGATCACAAAAGAATTTGGAAAACAGTGATTTGAGAGTTCATAACTCTGTCAAAGATAAGAGGCAGAAGTTTTGACTAAGGAATCTAGTAAGTTAAAGACATTGGAATTATTTTTTTTAAAACAAAGAGATCCAACAGAAGCGATTAATCAGGCAAATAACATGATAACATCTATGTTCAGGAAGAAACTCTGGCATCAATGCACAGAAATAATTGATAACAGATAATGTAATTATAAATCTGTAATAGCTCAAGGCTAGAGGTTTAGAGGACTTTAAATTGAAGAAGTAGCAATGGGAATGAAGAAGAGTAACCTCTCCAATTTTATACATACCATGGGAATATTCTGGGTAAGGCATTCAAACGCTGGTGTTTCAAATTCGAAAGAGGCCTCAGGATGTTCTTCATTCACCACACCTTCAATCTGGTAGACACGCACATCATACTTTGATGTCATCAAAATTTTACATGGGTAGCGTCCAGGGGTAAGAGGCGCAAATCTCAAAGGAACGGGAACAAATCCATCTGCAGCCATTAAAATGATTTAAAAGATAGTTCAACCATTTAAAATGTTATAAATCCTAAAATTTATCTTGGACAGCAACATTTAATATTGTATTAAATTATATTGTATAACCTAGAATAGATTAGGTTTTACTGAAGTAACACAATGCCTTTAAGTCTCCAGGGCTTACCATGCAAGTTTATTTACCAATGACAGAGTGTATCTATAGGAAGAGGAAGGTCTGAGAAACATCAACATATTGTGACTCTTGCATCAGTCACATTATTTGGGTTACCAATCTCTATATGCTTTGGTTGCCCCCAATTTTTCAACATTCATAGGTCACATAAAAAATGCTGGAGTTCAGAAACTCCAAAATATGGCACTTTGGCATGCTGAACTGAATAAGAACGCTCAATGTTTCTTTAACTTCCCCATCTCCCTTTGTTTCTCAGTCTTGCGTCTCTTCAAAATCACAGGATGAAGTTGCTATCTCAATTCCCTTTCTCTGATAAAGGTCTGGACTGCCAACAAGACAAATAATGTCTGACTCTCAGGCTCATTCAAATTCCAAACAGAACTGTTGACAACTTAATCTCTGTTCCTGGATCCGGATCATTTCATTCTCCCTAGTAATCATTTATTGCCCCTGAGCAGAATCCTTCTCCACCTTTCTGTAACCTGATTGGCTACCATTATCCATTTTGCCAGTATCCAAACCTCCATTCTTTCTGCAAACGCAATATCACAATATCGTGTATAAGCTTCTGAACTTTGCTGTGTAGGCATAATCACTCTGTGATTTTCTTCCATGTACACATTAATAAATTCTACGCCTTTTTTCCAATTAATCTGACTTTTCTGAGTTGGTTTTTCAGTGAACCTTCAAAGGGCAAAAGGGAAACTTTTTTCCTTGGCCCCTAAAAATGTTTTAAAATAGTTCAAACTTAGTCATCCCTTAATGCAACCTCCTTCCTCAAAAAGTTGCCTAGTAATTGAGCTCATTTTGTTTTTATAACATGTGAATTATTCATTTTTATTATTTGTTTAACCAAATCCTCGTGGAAAGTACCCACATTTGATTATTTAAATAACCACTGCTCTTGGATCCCAATTTTTTTTTCCAAATTCAATTTCCTTCAGCTATTAATGTAAGTAGATCTTTCATTTGTTCCTTTAGCATTATATCTGAGTTTTAAACTGTCTCAATTTCATTGTTGGATTAAAATGCTTTTATTTTATCCTTATTCTTGAATGATAGTTTACTAAAATATGCAATTCTAGGTTTCTAATAACACTATAATTCTGCTATCACTATAATTTTTGCTTCTTTACAGTGATCTGCCTTTTTCTCTCATTGGATTTCAGAATTTCTTGTTTTTGTCATTCTATTATTTCACTATACCCCACCTATATGTGAACTTGGGTGTCATTCTATCATTATCTGGCATTGAAAAAATTTATTTCTGCCTTTTTTATTCTCATTTGCTTCTAGAAATAGAACAGATTTGTCTTTAATGGAGGTCACTTATACAAAATCTCATTCCCCCTTCATTTTGTAATGATCTTTTAGATCTAAAAGTGGAAGTAGCTTAATGCCTACCCATTGGCCAATTTCCTGTATCATACAAGCACCCACCTATTAAATGTAGGTAGGGTATTTTCTTGCATTCACTGGTAGTGTTCTAATAATCTAGAGAGAGATTTACATCTTAGGAATCTCTTTCTGTTACAGGTTGAGTATCCCTTATCTAAAATGCTTAGTTAGGACTAGATGTGCTTTGGATTTTGGATTTTCTTTTTATATTTGGGAATATCTGCACATACACAATGAGATATCTTGGGAATGGAACCCAATTATAAACAATAAAGTCATATATGTTTCATATACACCTTATATGTGTCATATGAAAGCAAGTTTATACAATGTCTTTTAATAATTTTCTGCATGAAACAAAGTTCTGTGTTTTACCACGACTCATCGCATGAGTTCAGGTGTGAACTTTTCTACTTATAGCATCATGTCAGACCTCAAAAAGGTTTGTATTTTTAGAACATTTCAGATTAGAGATGTTCAACTTATAATTGATAAATTCCCATGCAACCAATAACATGTACAAGTCCCTTGGACTCTTCCCATTTCTGTCATCACTACTACCATCAGATCAATATATGAGATTCTATAAATCCTTGATAGGGTGATGTCCCTCCACATTTTCCCAATAGATGCAGTCATTGTAAGTCCAGCGGCTTTGTTTTTGCAGGAGGGATGCAAACAGAGAAGTGTTTAATAGAGGACAAGATCAATAAGCGAAACAAGATGCTGGTCACCTTAGAAAGAATTTCACATACATCCATTCATTTGAAAAATAGTTTTGAACATCTACTATGCACCAGGAAGTGTGCAATAAGGAGTCAGTTTTCCATTTTTAAGGTAGGTGTAGATACATTTCTGAGGAAAAAGATGATAGGGCTGTCTTGTTTCCTCTTTATACCTAAAACACTTGGATTTGGCTTCAGACTGGGTACACTATTAAAGATGTTTTTCAATCTGGCCATGTAAACTCAGTAATTAATAGTAATTCCTTATAGGATAGATGTAAATATCTGGTTGTTATCTTTCTTATCCATTGCTGCTGAATTTTTAAATTACTTTATGTATTCATGGATCATATAATAGAAAATTAGGAGAAGGTCTATTAAGGAGCTCTAGCTTATCAAAATTGTAACTATTTTAAACAGTAAGTTGTCATTTATGTATGTCATTTACATTTGTATTTTTTTCGAAGAAGATAAAAATTTCCTAAAGAAATTTTAACAGAATAAGATTTCAGTTTCTAATTAACCCCTCCATTGGGAAGGACGCAAAGGATTGCTGACAGCAAGTGAACATTGTGTTTTGCATTTCCATTTCTGAATACTGTAAGTTTTCTCTAATAGTATGTATTAAAAATAAAATTTTTTGAACAGAGTTGATTTTGAATTTCTGGCAAATTGATTTACTAAGTGTTCAAATTTGTTTGAAAGAGTTATAGCATTGTTTATTGTTTACAGCAAGCCAGTTTTAGCCCTTAGATCGCTATGTTTAAAAGAATACAGTAATAATGATCGCAAGCCTTGGAGTGATAGATTAATACTGAAAATTGCTACAGTATAGTATCAAAAATATCAGTTATAACAAAAGAAAACATGGGGGGGGGACACAAAGAAATTACAAACCACCCACAAGAAAAATGAAATCAGACAATGGAAACTTCCTGGGAAAGTGGCTAAATTTTCTATTTGCTACAAACCTGGAATAACCTTCATATGGTCTTTATTGAAAGCCTTTAGAATCAAGAAGTTTCACATAAATTCTGTGCTATATGTCCTTAGTTATATTTTCTCAAAGTGAAATTCTTTAAAATTTAAATTATCCTATATAGTCAACTGTATTCTTAGTTTTATTTGTGAACATATTCCAAAAAAATATGGCTATCAATAGCAATTAACCCATTACATCATAAGAACTACTTATTTTTGAGTCCTCTAAAGGGAAGAATATAGCAATCGTCATCATTTTGTCTAAAGGGAGTTGATGCTCAATAATGTGGATGAATGAGTGGTTAAATAAATAATAGCTTGGATTGAGAATCCTAGCTGTGTTTTAAAATAGACATAATTTTATCCAGTTATCTCAAAAAATATTAAAAAGTATCAGAATAAGTTATTCACAGGCCAGGAGCAGTGGCTCACTCCTATAATCCTAGCACTCTGGGAAGCAGAGATAGGCGCATTGCTGGAGATCTAGAGTTGGAGACCAGCCTGAGCAAGGGAGACACACGCCTCCACCCCCATCTCTACTAAAAATAGAGAAACTAGCCAGGCATGGTGGTGCACGCCTGTAGTCCCAGCTACTTAGGAGGCTGAGGCAAGATGATCACTTGTGCCCAAGAGTTTAAGGGTTGGATTCTACCCAGGGTGACAGAGTGAGATTCGGTTTCAGAAAGAAAAAAAAAGAATAAATCATTCATCTGAAAATTTAATAGCACATTGAAACCTCGGAGTTAGTAAAAATAAAAAAAGAAGGCAAGGCGATAACTTACAATGAAGAGTCTCAAATTGACTGCTCTTAAGCCGAATATTGCCTCACATTTATCTGGCTGTCTCAGGATTTTATTTTTATGTTTTGGAATGTAAATGTTTAGACAAGGCATCTACTCTCTAGTTCACCACAGGATCCACCATCCTTGTTGCCTCAGCTCAGATCTATCATTTAAATCCTTGTTACATGCAATGGCCACTTAACATTTTAGTCTGGGATCTCAGCTCTCTTAGTGAGGTAAAGTAAACAGATTACTCTGTCATTTATAATTTGTAATTACCCTTTTAGGGTTAGAAATTTATTAAAGTTAACACAAATCTATTAGAGACTAACAAATGAGAATTCAACAAAACCAAATTCAGCAAAGGCATAATTTAGAATTCATGATGCTAGAGATATTGAACTTCCTAGGAATAACCCTCATAAAGAAATTGTATTTCTACTATTACCCAGCAGCTTGAAAGAAATTGAAATAAAAATAAAGGTAATTTTGAATAGTTAAAAATATGTAGTCACAGTGTTTACAGCTTACCGCTTGTATTTGTTAGTGTATAAATACTCATATTAAATTTGGATTGCACTATCTTGATCACAGCAACAGAATAAAGGGGTACCAGGAGTATCAAACTTAAGTACACTACTCAACTAATAAAGACCCTGGTCTAGATCAAAAATAAATTACTCGTAAATGAGACATTGTTCCCCTCTGCCAGGCTCTTGCCATTGACAACCATCTTGTTCTTTAGAACCAGTGTTAGACTCAACTTCAGTACAAATTCTGTAACAAATTCTTCTCAAAGCAAGAATTCACCTTCTGCAAAGTCCATTTATTGTCTTTAAGAGATTGTTACTTTTTAAGAAAGACAGGTCTGCAAATTTCAGTGTCAGTAATTTAGCATTCAACTTCAGTACAAAATGTAGATTACCGTTATATAATATGTTGGTTTTTCATAATCCAAAATATCATTCATTAATTTGTACTCATGTAGTTGAAACTCTACTTAATTATATTATGAATACCTCATGAGTAAAAGAGTAATTCATTCTTGCTTCTAACTGTGAAGCTTGTATTAATACTTTACAGTTCTTGGAACACTTCTATATATTTCAATCCTCACATTATTAATTACCTGAGTATTTTGCAGGTTTAATTCTTTGAGATTTTGTCAACTTAGATTGTGGTTCTTGAACTTGAGGGATATTAATTTTCTTTGGAATATCAAAGTGCTCAGGGAGGCTTACTTCAGTTATGTATGAAATAGACTTAGGCTTCTTCATCTTGGACATACTAAAGAGCATAAGCGACTGTAAACAAATAATAAAATTGAAATGGTAACTTCTTCTAACTTTTAGCTCTAAAACACAAAAGACAACATTATTTATTTAGACTAAACAAGTGGGGAAAAATCTAATAAGGGACTGAATTTGTTCACTTTGTTATTTTTAATTAATTGGTGGGAGATATTACATGTACAGTTACAGGACCAGTAGGGTTCTCCTTTATTGAGAGATGGCCCATGTCTCCAGCACTAATGCTTGCAGTGTTGAGGAATTCATTGCCTCTAGGAGGAAACCATTTCACTAGTGACCAGCATTGAAAAATCACTTCCCTCATTCAGTTTAACCTGTGCTCCTTCACATCTACCCATCAGATACATCATATATATATATAGAGTGAATCTCTTTCTTTTACTAATTACAGTTTTGTGGCTTTATAAAAATAACTAGGCCCTAGCCCTCCACAGATGTCCATCAACTCTTCATAACAATGTTTGATATTTTTAGTTTCATTAACATTACTCACATGTGAGTAAAATGACTTACATCCATGTATATGACCTTTTAGACACAATCTAGTTCAATACTGTCCTTCCAAAAATAAAATACTGAAGATAAACTCAGATCTCTAAGTTAAAGTGAAGCAGTTTAAAAATGGTATTTAAGGCACTTTTTAAATTCAATTAAGCAATGACAGGGCACAAATCATGAATCAAATGTCAAGGGATAGACAAATACACATTAAGAAAAATACTTTAGAATTAGCAATCTGAATGAAGAAATAGACAAACATAAAAGATAATACAGAACAATTCATCAAATGCCATAATAAACACAAAAAGTGTGCTGAATTCCAAGGAGAAAGGAAGAGGGAGAAACTACACATTTGCATACAAAATGGAAAAAAAACACGCATACAAATGGACAAAAATCTGCCTCTTTCAACCATTTTTTTGTTTAAATAAAATGTGTTCACAACAGATAGTAATGAAAAAACTAATTTAAAAGGAAAAAGAGGTAGAGAGAAAGAGCAAAGCCTGAAAGAAGGGGTGAACAAGAAAATGAGTGAATGTGCTGTGACACGATTAAAGCTTGAAATGGCCACACACTGGAATAGTGTAATAGTATATTGAAAGTTGAACATAAACCTTCCCAGATACACGAGCAAGGTGCATTTATTTGTAATAGTGCACTATTTATTGTAATAGTGTACTGAAAGTTGAACATAAACCTTCCCAGATGCACTGTTCTGTAGCAGAAGTAATAAGCAGTTTGGTTTGAGTGGAAGAAACTGTCAGGTTCTTAGAAGCACAGTGTAGGGAAGATAGTCAAGAGGGTAGCAAAGCCTCAGGCTTTAACATTTTTGAGCTAATCAGAGCTTAAAAATTCAGGTCAGCTTTAAAATGCCATCATTAAATTGTTAGAAACCTGTGGTTAGGCTGGTTAGGTTTTCTATTAGTTCTAATTTGTATTCTGACAAATTAAAAAATGAAATCATTCCTATAATGCCAATTATTTGTTAAAATACATACTGTATAAATAAAGTAAACCTTAAACAAGGATAAAAAACATATAAAAATGTATGTAAGTTGGTGAAGGAGAACATCACTGATAGCATTTTAGCAGAGACCTAAAGTGATCGAAGGAGACAGCCCTTTCCAGGAAAAGAAATAGCAGAGCACAGCAAGGGGGCTTATGCTGAGATGTGGCCTGAGTGAACAGACTCTCCTGGAGAGCAGGGATCTGGGAGGAGGTAGGACAGACCAGGAGGGTCACGTAGACCATCTGAAGGATGTGGGCTGTGGGCTTTCATCTGATATCGGCTGGAAAGCATTGGAGGAATATGCAGAGAGGAGCTATATGAACAGGGTTGCATTTACAAGAATCACTTTGGCTGTTATCTGAGAATAGTTTGTACCTTCTCTTAATCACAAAAATGATTGCACCCTATTTTAAGCTATAATAATAATAGTAGTAATAATGGTCATAATGATAATAACCACATTACCATGCATAAAGAGAGTACTTATCATATACCAGGAAATATGCTAAGCATTTTACATAGTTATCTCAATTTTTATAAATTACCAGCACTCCCATATGAAAACTACAAAAATGAGACTTGAGGAGGAAGTGACCAGCCCACAGTCACACAGAAAGACAGTTTAGAACCGGGATTTTCAGTAATCAGACATCAGAGTTGACCCTGCCTATGTATACGATATAATATCCCAGGCAACTTCTATACCATGTTCCCACCTACTCACTGCCACAGATTCATATTTAACAGTTCTGGAGTAGGTCTGGGTACTGGCACTATTTTAAGTTCTCCCAGGCATTCTAATGTGTAACTACAATGAATTAATAACTACCCTATAATGCCTCAAATTACATAGTAGAATGCTTTGTTCAGATTTATTATTTAATGAGGTTAAAAAAAAGAAAAAAAGTCAACTGAGCTATTTTCCTGGGGGAAAAACAATATTCATTATTTTTCTAGGTAAAATGCTAAAGCAGTAACAGCCCTGTATGTTTTTTAAAAGAGAGTACTTTCCACGCACCATTTGTTCTCCTTTCTTACCTCAATCTTGCTCAGCCCGAGCAGCGCAACGGCCACACGGACACTACTGCTTTCCAGAGTGCCTGTGATCAACCTTCGTTCATACTCAATATCTGACATCTGCTGCTGCGCAGCAAACGCCAAAGCCCTTTCCTTTGCTTCATTTGTTAAGGGAAATTTAAGTTCCACATCCAGGATTTGACGGATATCACATTTCAAATACATAACTGGATCTTCCGTATTTAGCTCTAGGGAAAATAAAAATATATATATTCATGAATACAATCAACATTCATGCCCTTGACACTGTTACCCAGAATGAATTCGGGAGGTTTGGAATATAAAACCGCAGTTATGGCCTTCATTAAACAGAGTAAAAATAAATGGATAGCACTTTTCCATTAGTTCTAACTCAGTGATTCAAGAGTTATACTCTTCAGGAATAAAAGATATTTTACTGGTATTCTCTAAGAAGAGTCCTAGTCAAATGCTTCTTTTATAGAAGCATCATCAACATACTCATAATTTCAGTGACTTATCAATGATCAGAAGGTAGAAGGAGCAGAAATGAACATTTTTTTAAAAAGACCCCCGTCAAGGACTATCGAGAACTGCCATTTTCTCTCACGAACAACTTCACATTTTCGTGCCTCATTCTTTAAAAGTCAATGATCAAGGCTCGGCGCCTGTGGCTCAATCAGCTAAGGCGCCAGCCACATATACCTAAAGTGGCGGGTTCGAATCCCCAGCCTGGGCCCACCAAACAACAATGATGGCTGCAACCAAAAAATGGCCGGGCGTTGTGGTGGGCACCTGTGGTCCCAGCTACTTGGGAGGCGGAGGCGGGAGACTCACTTGAGCCCAGGAGTTGGAGGTTGCTATGAGCTGTGATGCCATGGCACTCTACCCAGGGGGATAGCTTGAGGCTCCGTCTCAAAAAAAAAAAGTCAATGATCAAGAATTAAAGGCCAGGGTAAAACTCCAGGTTATATAACAATATATATATTGTTGAGAGTGTGATAATTTCCAAATTATTTGAGAAATGAAAAATTTTGCTAAATAGAATATTCTGTATGCCAAATTCTGATATTTATCTGAAGATGAATGAGGAAAATTTAAAACAAAATCACCATTAATTTATTTTTAAGTGACAAAATAGTGCTAGAAAGGCATTCATTTCCTGGGTATTGACACATTGAAATGGGAAATTTTAAAATCTAATTATTTGCTGGAGAAACTTGCTAAGAGGAAGCTTAGGTAACTATATGAGAAACATCCTCATCCTTCAATTTTAAACATGAAAGAAAACACATGTATACTCTACCTTCATCTGGCGAAGTGCTGTAGTCAATGGAACTTGAAGAAGTTTCCTTCGGGAAAAAGCTAGAAGGTAAAGGAATCATTCCTTTTCCTTCCACAGCGTATATTAATTCTCCGATCTAAAACACAAGCACACATAATATTAAATTTCAAAAACTCATAAACTATGATAAATCTTTGTGCTATGAGGAAAATCTGCATACCATAATAACTGCTGGGCATTGTGCTTTTCTAAGCAATATAGGCTCTAAAAGGGTAGCAAAAGTAATGTTCAAATATAGCATGCAAACAGAATGCATGGATTAAGAAGGTCTCGGGATAGCACAGACAGGAGTTGTTCTTTGTTGCTACAAATGTCCTTGTAAAATTGCTATCTTGAAATGAACAAACAAGCAATGAAAAAATTTCCTTGATTCTGTAACTTACTGTTAAAGGGAGTGACATCATTCTCATAGGGCATTTTAGTCTCCAAGAGTCTATATTTTAAAATGCAAAATTAGCACATAAGGGTTTGAAAATCTCTTAGAACAACTGATTATGCAGGAAGTACAAAGGGCTTGGGAATGAAAATAAACTTTTTATCTGAGGAATGTGAGCTCTCTTTAATTATCAGGCCCAGAAAAGCATTGAAATGTGACAGCATGTAACAATAGTTTCCTCTCACTCTCCCCTTGAGCTAAATACTTGAAACCACTTGATATGTGGGCTCTAACTAATGCCAAGTAACCATAAAATGCCATATGCTGGACACCATAACTCATATGCCATGGTTCAACAATGTGTAGCCAATCAGTAACCGATGTTATTTCTGGAAAAAAGTGAGAATTCCTGTCAAATTACTTTGTATCAGCCCCCAATTTGTCCCCTATTGTCTTAAAAAACCTGCTTGTTACAAAGACCAAATGCAGCACTCCCAAAAGTACTGGAAAGCTTGCTTAGCACTTGCTCTTGAGGCCGCATCAGAAGAGAACAAGTGGTTTGATAAGAAGGAAAGGGAAATGTATTACTTTGCTGGAAAAGCAGGAAAAAATGTCAGACTATTCCTCTCAAAATACCAAATTTCCTGAACATAAGCAGAAAAACAAATCTTTAAAAGAAAAGGAGGGCCTATTGTAGTTCAACAACAATTAATGATTCTAATCTTCCCGTCTCTGCTTGAGACTAGGCCAGGACCTCCACCCTCCTGGGAGGCCCTGATCCTGGCCTCCATCTCCATCTTGACAGTTAAGCTGAACCATTTCCTGTAACATAAAAAGCAATAGACATTGTCCTGCCCCTCTGGAGCATGGCCTGAGGTAAAGATGGAGGCCCCAGTTTCCAAAGAGTCGGGGAGACTTTAAAGAGACAAAACAGTTTTGCCCATTTTTTCCGCAGGTCATTCCCTCTGTTACAAAGGGAAGTTGGAAGTGTGTTCTGGGCAGGTGTTCTCATCCTTGGCTCAAATCAACCCTTTATATTGATTTTGCCTCCAGTTTCTTTCTTTTAGTCAACAAGCTAAACAAGAATACAAAATAAAAGTGGGAACAATGCAAGGGCAGCAATATCGTATAGTGAAAGAAAGACTAATAGAGGTAAGCATGCCTGGTTTTAACTAGTACTGCCATTTATGAGCTAATAAGCCTCTGGCAAGTTTATAAAATCTCTTTTTTCTCCTCTGTAAAATGAGATGATCAATACCTTTATTTTAAGGATCTAGAGTGGAGATTTTCAAGTGGAGGATCTTAGGCATGTTGTGAAAATTTTAAAGATCATTAATTAAATGATTTTAGAAATAAGTTCAAAGTGAAAGCACATGCAGTGAGAATAAGATGGAGTCTGTCAGGCTAGGGCAGGCATGACACAGCTGGTCTGGTTGTTTAGGCCCTAAGTGACCTTTACCTCCTGCCTCTCATTTTTATCATTTTGTAAATTGAGCTCCCACCCTAAAGATGTCCATCTTGACTAGTTTAGGAAATTGTCTGTGGAATTAGAGATGTTGTAATAGGTCATTGAGTTGGGCTATTTATTATTTAAAGTAAGAGTTACTGTGGTCTTTGCTTTGAACCATTATGTATGTATAAAACTGTGATTTTGGAAATGGAGAAGCCACTCTCACTGTTTCCCAGCCTTCTGACAAATAAAGTTTGGTGGACCTATCCCCAGCTATGCATATTGGCAGATGGTGACAGGCAGCCAGACCCTTTTCATCAGGTAACAAAAGCACAGTAAGCATATTACTTTTTTTACACTTTTTCTTTAAATCAACATAATATACACGTGTCATGGAAGTTTAACTATAGGTTCAAGCATATAGTGAGATTAAAAAAAGGTTGAAAAACACAGATCTAGAGTTTAAAAGAAAAATAATTACAGAGAAGTCTCAAAAGACATATCATACAATCACAATGGACAAACCTTATTTAGATCCTAATTCAAACAAAGAAATGGAAAATGAAATGACAAAAAATAAACATACAAATCAGGGAAATTTAAACACTGCCTAGATGACTGATGATATAAAGAAAAATTTTACAAAATTTTTAGCAATAATGGGAGTATCAAGAAAGGGAGTGTTTCTTGAAGAAATACTAAATTACTTATGAATAAAGTTGTGATGATTGATTTTTGCTTCATTATAGTCATGAAATATTTTTGGCTACACAACATTGTAGCCAAATGAAGGGTACAGGAGAGATTTATTGTAGTTTTAACGTTACAATTGTATGAACAGTAAACCAAAATAAATCTCCTCAAATTATGATTCTTTTGTATAAGAATTATTTTTTAAGGCAAGCATGAAACCAAGTTTCTTGGGAAAGAGAAAGGTTTACTGAGTAAGAGCAAGATATACGCTTACAGAGCAAGGTACATTCACCATAGACAGCAAATGGGCCCTATTGTCTCAACAAAGAAAAAGTACAGAGGCCTGTATGAGAATTATTTTAAGCTGGAGGCGACTGAGAAGAAGCAGATACAAGAAAAGCTCTCTGCCTTCCCCTGTTTGCCTAAAAGGACATAAGTCGACAAAGGTGTCCTCCTTTCCTTTCCATTAGAAAGGACAATTTTAGACCCTACCAGCCTAGAGGAGGCATCAGATTAAGCTAACAAACTCCCTTTCATTTCCCTTCCCTAAATTTGACTCCCCTAGGTCTTGTCACTACTTTAAAAATGTACTTTTTGGCTCGGCGCCTGTGGCTCAATCGGCTAAGGCGCCAGCCACGTACACCTAAGGTGGCGGGTTCGAATCCCCAGCCCGGCCTGCCAAACAACAATGATGGCTGCAACCAAAAAATGGCCGGGCGTTGTGGCGGGCGCCTGTG